>PVKV010028156.1:0-25370 GCA_004027835.1 Alouatta palliata | reverse complement strand
AAAAAAAAAAAAAAAAAAAAAAAAAAAGATAATGCAAGATGGACGGCCTTCACTAGAAACAATGAGGTAGCATAGACATGTTTACGAGCACTCTGTATAAGCATTGAGAGCACAGATGGTGATTGTTACTTTGTAGTTCCTGAAAGGTTAGAGCACATGATGATTCCCTTGATTGCAACACTGACATAAGAGAATGCCCAGAAAAGGTATAAATACTGAACTGCTAAAATAAAGTTGTTATTGGAGCACAAACTCTTCAACCCTCCTGACCTCACTTTCTGTCTCCCTTTATTTCTTGCGCACCCTCCACTCAGGTTGGAACCCTCTTGCTGGCAAGAGTGCCCACCAGATGAAGGGAGAGACCGGGGTGGAGCGTCCACAAGGCAAGGAGCACCCCAGACGGCCAGCAGAGCCCAGAGCAGGGGGGGCCTGGAGCAGATGCCCCTCCAGCAGGAACGGAATTCATTTGTGTTGATTGAATGAACTCACAGGAGCTGGGAAAAGTGCACACAACAGACTTCCCTAGACTGAGTCCCAGCTTGACCCCTGGCCCCTACTGAATGTCAGCTCTGGGGACATCCTTCCCAGGCCCAAGTCCAAAATAGCCTTGCCTTCTGTTTCTGTTCCCTTCACTTCCTTTCAGAGGAACTCATCCTGCTGACACCTTGATCCTGGGGCTATGGCTTCCAGAACTGTGAGAAATACATTTCGTTGACTGAGCTGCCCAGTTTGTGGTGCTTTGCATGGAAGCTCCAGCAAGTTAGAACAGAGCTGCTTCCAAGAGGAGGGGCTCACAGAGGCTTAGAGGCTCCGGCCGGGGCTGCTGGGGGATCCTCTAGTCCTCCCGTGCGACCCAGCTTTGACAACACTTTCTCCCACCACAAATATGGCTAGAGCCTCTATGATGTGCCAGGACCTGTTTCAAACTCTGGAGATTTGACAGAGAACAAAACAAAGTCCCTCTCTCAGAGCTTACAGCTGAGTGAGTAAAGATGGTAAACGGTGAGTGGTAACGTGGTAACGTGGTTATGTGGTAACGTGGCTGGTGGTGGCATGCGCTGAGTGGAAGCTAAAGCAAGGGAAGTAGACAGAGACAGAGGCTGGCACTCCTTTGGACTTGGGCCTGGAAGGCTTTTCCCCTAAAGTGACATTGAGCAGAGGCCAGGCATCAATCCTGGACTGTATCTGGGAGAAGAGTCTTGTGTGTATGTTCTTCTATTAGCTCTCTCATCAATTCTTTTTTTTTTTTGAGACAGAGTCTTGCTTTGTGGCAAGGCGCCAGGCTGGAGTGCAGTGGCGCAATCTCAGCTCACTGCAGTCTCCACCTCCTGGGTTCAAGCAATTCTCCTGCCTCAACCTCCTGGGTAGCTGGGATCACAGGCACACGCCACCACGCTTAGCTAATTTTTTTTTTTGTATATTTAGTAGAGATGGGTTTCACTATGTTGGCCAGGATGGTCTCCATCTCTTGACCTTGTGATCCGCCTGCCTCGGCTTCCCAAAGTGCTGGGATTACAGGCTTGAGCCACT
Source organism: Alouatta palliata (assembly GCA_004027835.1). Classification (NCBI taxonomy): domain Eukaryota; kingdom Metazoa; phylum Chordata; class Mammalia; order Primates; family Atelidae; genus Alouatta; species Alouatta palliata. The sequence continues at coordinate 23,840 of PVKV010028156.1, read as the reverse complement.
GTACCTGGCTTTTTTCTTTACTTTTTTTTTTTTAACATATTTTGTAATTATTTTATTTATTTGTTTGTTTGTTTTTGAGACAGAGTCTTGCTCTGTCACACAGGCTGGAGTTTAGTGGCGTGATCTTGGCTCACTGTAATCTCTGGGGTTCAAGCGATTTTCCTGCCTCAGCCTCCGAGTAGTTGGGACTAAAGGCACGCGCCACCACGCCTGGCTAATTTTTGTATTTTTAGTAGAGACAGGGGTTTCCCTGTGTCGGTCAGGCTGGTGTTGAACCCCTGACCTCAAGTGATCTGCCTGCCTTGGCCTCCCAAAGTGCTGGGATTACAGGCATGAGCCACCATGCCTGGCCTTCATCAGTTCTTACAAACAACAAAAGATGGTTTTATTCCTCCTGTTACAGGGCAGACAAGCCCCACAACTGGGACTTAGCCCGGGAAGGGTCTTGGCTTTGCTCAGGAGAGAACTGAAGGGACAGTCGGTGGTAGAAGGAAGCAGCTTTGCTGAGGCAGCAGTGTTGCAGCTGCATGGCTGCCCCCGCAGAGCATGGCTACCCCACGGGAAACGTGCTGAGAGCAGCAGCTCAGGGCAGTTCTGCAGTCACGCTTCTATCCATTTTTAACTATATGCAAATCTGGATAGATGAATGGTTGGATGGATGAATGGACAGATGGACAGATGATGAATGATGGATGGATGGATGGGCTAGTCATCAATTTCTAGAAAAGGGGCAGTAATTTCCAGGTCATGGCCATGGAAAGGGGTGGTAACTTCCAGATGCTGGCATGGCAATAGTGGGCATGTGTTATGGAGACATGGTTTTGGTGCCTTTCCTCTGTTTCAGCTAGCCTTCAGTATGGTCCAGAGTTGAGCCCTACCTCCTAACCCATTACTAAATGTTGCAGGCACTTTCTTAGGCCCTGAAGATACGTCGGCAAATACAGCAGACAAGACTCAGATGAGGGGAAGCAGATGGACAGTGGACAAGTGCATAAGTAAACATCTAGAATCTGTGCCGGGTGGTGAGGAGCTTCATGGAGAAGAATCCCACAGGGGATGGGGAGGGAGCCAGGAGTAAGTGTCTGCACTGAATGTCAGTGAAGCTGAATGGAGAGGATGCCACCAGATGACTCAGCCCCAGTCCATCGTCCATCCATCACCTGTCCATCCATCCATCCATCCACCCATCCATTCATCTACTAATCCATCCATCTATTCATTCATCCATCATCCATCCATCATGTGTCCAGCCACTCATCCATCTACTCATCTATCCATCATCTATTCATCATCCATCCATCATCCATCATTCGTTCATCCATCCCTCATCTATCCATCCATTGTCTGTCCATTCATTGATTCATTCATCCCTTATCTGTCCATCCATCATTTGTGCATTCACTCATCCATCCACCCACTCATCTATCCATCTATTCATCTATCCCTTCATCATCTGTCATCCATCATCTACTCATCTGTCCATCTATTAATCTATCCATCCATCATCCATCATCCATCCATCCATCATTCATCCATTTATCCATCCATCCATCATCCATTCATCCATCCACTCATCCATCCATCCATTCATCTATCCATCATCCATCCACTTATCCTTCCATCCATCATCCATCCATCCATCCATCCATCCATCCTGTGAACAAATATTTTTGTGTTCTGAGTAGATGGTATCATGAGTGCTGGGGACACATCAATGAACATGGCAGAGCTGGCCCTGCTCTCATGGAGCTAGATTACAAGTGAGAAGAGAGTGTCTCAGGACCACGGGGTGCATAGCAGGGCATGGTTGCTTCTGTGGGTGCCTTGGTCACTGGCCCGGAGTCCACCGGTCATTTGTCTGTTTTCATGCCGCAGATTGGAGGCTCCTAGAAGCCAGGGGCCATGTTGTCTTCACCTCAGGGCCCCCTTCACCAGCACGTCTTTCTGACCCCCAGTCGGGACCCAGTGTGTAAGTGATGTGCATTACTGAGCCAGCTCTGTGTGAGACTGGACGGTGGGTAAAATGAGGATCCACACAGGAGCCAGGGCAGAGAAAGGCATTCGGAGCATGGGCACCAGCCTGAGCAAAGGTGGGGGAAGAGGCAACTCACACCTGTGTGCAGAGAGGGAGCTGCAGGGGAGGGCAGCCCAGGCTGGGGCATCATGAAGGAACCACAGTGTGGGGTGGGGCCTGGAAGGCCTGGACTTCTGGCTGAAGAGGCGGGTGACAAGATGAAGCCCAGTGGGTGCTGAGTCTGTGGAGGGGTCCCCGGCAGGACAGAGCATGCGGTGCCGTGTGGTGCTGTGTGGGAGCGAGGGGAGGGCATGGCCGAGTGCAGGTGGAAAGGCGCCCAGGATGTCCTCGGGGAGAGAGCTGCCTGTCCCTCGCAGCACTCAAGTGCCTCGGTGTCCCCCATCAAAGAGAAATAAGCTGCCCCCTTCCCGGAGATGCTGTCAGGGAGGAGGGGACACGTAGGGTAATAGACGGGAAGGCCTTTTAACTGCCCGGAGGCCCCAGCGTCGTGGCTGACACCGGCTTCTGAGAAGTGCTGTATGTTGTACTCATCTGTTCCTGAGATAAGCAGGTCTTGGGGAGGACACAGGTCTCCCCACATGCCCCTTCCTTTCCCTGGTGGTGATGGGTGAACAGTGCCTGTGGGAGCAGAGGGGAGGGCGTGGCGGCGTGCAGCTCACATGTTTACAGGTCTTGGGTTCTGCTGGAAAGCGGCAATGGCAGGTCGTGTCTTGCACCATCTATCCGCCCCTAACAACTCAAACTCCAGCTGGAATTGCCAGCAGGCTTCTGAAGCTTTCTGAGACAAGAGGATGATTTACTGAAAAACCCAGAGGCATGGAGGGGACTGCGTGGGACTGGCATGCGTGTGATGCCACCTTCCTTCCCTCCCTGGTTCCAGGCTCTCTCTGCCCACTGGCTGGGCCCTGCTCAGGTCTGGCGTGAGCTCTGTCTGATCACGTGACAGGGACACTGACCAAATGTGACAGGGTGTGGGATGGCTGAGGTAGACAGCTGTTCACCTCCTCCTCTCCTTCCCCAGTTACAAAATCCCAGGTTTTGGGCTGGTCTCATGACCACCCGGTATAAAGACTACATTTCCCAGCCTCCCTTGCAGTAGCAGGTAGTCATGTGACTAGGACAAAGAGGACATGCAGAAATGTCATACGACAGCCTCTGGATACCATCCCCAAAAGGCAGTTCGTGAGTATCCTGTGACCCCTTTCTTCTTTGTCCCATCCTTCCTGGAACAGAGACGTGACGGCTCGAGCTTCAGCTGCCCTCCTGGGCCATGAAGACAAAAGCCGCACCTAGGGATGGCAGAGCAGATGCTGCAAGGCTCTCTGTCCTGGTAGCTGAACTGCCAAAGCGCCCCTGGGCTGCCCACAGGAAGTCTAATCTTCACAGAGAGAGTGTCTCCTGGATGTGACCTTGCTTCTGAGCTGAGCAACCTGGAGTGGAGAAAGCTCTTCCAGCAGAGGGGACAGCCTGAGCCAAGGTCTGGTGCTCAGAGCAAGGCATTTGGGCTGAGAATGAGAAGGAGAGTGTGGAGGGAATGAGCCCGGGTATCCTTGGGGCAAGGGAGGCGGATGGTCTGTGTACCCAGCTGCTTTGGGATCCCGCCTGCCTCTTCCATGCAAACCCATCCTGAGGAGAGGGTTCTATACAGGGCCTCTGTACCCGCCTGCAACGCTTGAACCCCATCAATGGCCAGGACCAGAGGAGCCCAGGCATGAGATCAGGTAAAATTCTGGGCTCCAGATCCAGCCCAGCCTCTCAAGGACTTACATTAACAGTCAGCTCCACCCTACACCCTCCACGGTGAAGACCAGATCAGACCCACAACTGCTTCCTCAGGTCAGCTGCGGAGGGAGTGGTTTCCAGGCATAGAGGGGCTCTCAGGTCCCAGGGCACCGTGGCATTGCTGTGGGCCGCTCCACTTGTGGCTGGTAACCCAGGCATCTGCTCTCAAAAGGGGCCGAGTCAGGGCCAAGAGGTGGGGTCCAGGCGGACCCACGTGCGTCTCGGAGCCTCGGCGTCCTGGGCTGGTGGGAGGGAGTAGGCGGTGAGACCCGGAGGCAGAGGGCCTGATGCAGCACAGAAGCTGGGGAGCGGGCTCGGCCACCCTGTCTCATCCTGCTTATTTCTCATCCAAACAGGACTCGTGTCTCCCTGGACTTGGGCTCCTTGGGGGCTGGGATGGGTTTGGTCTGTCCTCAGGCCCGCCTGCTGTAGTCATTCTTCTCAGAATGGGGGTCAGCACATCTTTGTTAAGCAATTCAAAATGAAATGCTGTTCCCTTTGCTCCGGTCCAGGCTCTAACCATCCCTGCCTGCCTCATGTGTGAGTGAGCTCACTCCCTCCATCCCTGCGTCATCAGCTTCACCCTCCACCTTGATTAGCACGCAGTGTCTTCATGGCCAGACAGTACGTTCCGAAGCACAGCGACCACGTATGTCTCACTTGCCGTTTTAATGAAGGCAAATCCCCTGGCTCAGAGAACTTCTCCAGACGTTGGGTGAGGGAAGGAGGCAGGGGTGGAGTCGGTGCGTTGGTGCTGAGAGTCCCTTCAGAGAAAAAGGACTTGACTCACATAACAGCAACAGCTAAGCTCTCCGGATTCTGCCTCTTTGTTCCCCCGTGTGGACCCAGCTCCTCCCTCTTCTGAGCCTCAGCGAGGCCACCTATGATCTACACCATGAGGGGTGCCTGGGCTCCCCAAGACCTCTTCATACAGCTCCGCTAGCCAGGCTCCCGCCGCTGACAACCCAGCACGTGGGGTCACCTCCCTGGTGGTGCACGTTTCTCTGAGCTGCGTGGAGCTGAGCACCACAGAGGATTTTTCCACTGTCTCCTCCTGCTGTGGCCTCTGCCTCCAACAGTAACTTAATTAGCTCTCTGTTTTCCAAACAGGCAAAGCGTGACTCAGCACTTTTGCAGAAGGTCTAAATTTGTCACAACCCCCTAGGTGTCTTTTAGCCAAATCCTTTGGGAAATTAGCTCATGGGGTTAGACAAGGGATTTAGGGTGGTTTCTGGCAGCTCCAGGGCCCCCGGCAGGGCCAGGGCGGGTCCCTGTCCATAGTCCTTGCTCCTGTGGACTCCCCGCCAAGGCAGGGTCACAGATGGCCTCAGGTCCCTGCCCGTTGTTCCTTCCTCCCTCCCTGTCCTCAGTGGGGGCCTCAATCCCCAGTGGCTGGAAGTTAAAAAACAAAGTCACCAGCGTGCCACAAGCCTGAGAAGTGTGGGTTCTCCGGGGTGTCGAGAGCACTGCCTGGCTCGTCCCTGCCAGGCTTCACCAAAGAGCAGCTGGAGGCTGTGAGGATGCCTCTTGTCCTCTGTGGATGCAGGAGTCTCTGGCTAACCTGCCCTGAGGCCGAGGTCGGAGGCTTTGGGATCCCTAGCCCATTTCCTCCCTCTTCAAGGCCGGCAGCATCTTCTCACCTCCGACCCCCTGGCTGGTCCTCACGTCTTCCCTGGCTCTGAGACGCCTAACTCCCTTTTATAAGGATCCTTGAGCTTCCATGGGGCCTGTGCAGATGGTCCAGAATAATCTTCCCCTGCCACGAAACCCTTCACTTAAGCTCATCTGCAACTCTTCTTTAGGTAGGAACGTATTCACAGGTTCTGGGGAAGAGGCCGTGGCATCTTTGGGGGAGTTATTCTGTCTGCCACCATCACAGGCGCCTCCTCCAGCTCTGACCCGGCTGGATCCCATCACCTAGCTCTAGCTTTGCCTGAGAGCAGCATGGGGGTCCTTGAATAAAGCCCACCCGGCCTCGGCTCCAAGGAGCGGCCGACGTCACGAAGGTGCCCCTGCCTGGTAAGAGGGGGCGAGCCTCCCTTCATCACTGGCTGCAGAATAGAATTATGGGTGTGGAATAAATTACGAGCTAACATGCATAGTCACCCCCCGCTTCTCTTGCCATCATTAAGCGCTAAATCATTTGTCCAGATGTTCAGAAACAGCCGACAGGTTTCAGTGTCAGCACCGCCCAAGCCGTGGTGGAGGCCCTCCCAGAGGCGAGAGCAGCCGAGCTCTGCTGCCCGTATCAGGTGCGGCTGGGCTGCCGCCTCCCTGGCACCATGGCCCTGCTCCCTGCCTAGGGTCCTCTGTCAGGGCCCGGTCCTGGCCTGAGCAGCACCCATGTCCCCACCTCTCCCTGGTTTCCTGAGGAATCGTGTTTGCTGTTTTTCAGCAGAAACAGAGGTGGGAGTCTGTGCGTCACGGGCCTGGCCTGGCAGCTGCTGAGAGTACCCCCCAGCCCCCAAGTGAACTGCTGGGCACTGGCCACAGCACCCCAGCTTCTCAGTCAGACTTGGCCCAGAGAGGAGACCCCAGTTCTGGCTCTGGCCCAGCCTTCCCGGGTTGGAACTCAGCGAGTCACCCAGTGTTGGTTTTCCAGGATGGAAACTGCAGTGATGACAGCCGGCTTCCTGGTTGCTCCCCATCAGCCTGGACCTGTTTTCCGAAGAACACGCGTGTGGCCTCTTCCCACCTGGAGCCCTCCCTGGCCGTCCCTTTCCTCCCTGAAGCACCTCGGTGTGCCCCGCGGTGGGTGAGCTGTGGCACCAGCTAGCAGGCTTGAAGGCGCCGGGGCCCCCAGGGACGTGGTCGCCCCAGACAGGGCCCACAACCAGCAGGCTGTGTCCTTCAGAAAGTCACTCGCTCTGCCTGTTATCTGCTTTATGGGTAATGGGTTGGAAACAGTCTCCAGCCAGCCCTCTCTTTTTATAAAGGAATTGAGAGAGGGTACCCAGGAAGGCCATGCCTTTGGTGTCTGCAACACGGTGTGCGGGGCGTGGGGGCGGAACGAGCTCACCGGGGGCTCTGCCCTGGGCCAGGTGCTGGGTGGGCTGTGCACCAAATGTTCCCAGTTCAAAAACTCCAGTGAGCCTCTCCATGTGGGTGGCAAAGACCCGAGCTCAAAGTGGGTAAGTCTGTGCCTAGCATGCAGTGCCCAAGGACACCCGGCACTGCACGCTGACCTCTCTGCAAAGCCAGCCTTTCCCACCTGTGGCCCGAGAGGTATACAGAGATGCATTTTTTTTTTTATTTTAAAGATGTCAGAAACACGTCCCGTTCACTTCTCATTTCCTGTTTCCTTAGTATTCCCGAAACCACACTTCCCAGCCTTCCTTGCACTAGGCTGTGGCCACATGACTGACTAGCCGAGGAAGTGTGGATGGAGCCTTCCTCTTCTTCAGAGACCCTGGGGGCTCGCAGATGGAGATGCCTGGATCCCTGCGGCACTCTGTGGAAGCGAGAAGAGAGGGCGAGACCTGGGAGCGTTAATCTCCTACCATTTATTGTGAAGTATCAGAAAAAATATAGCCTGCCCATCAAACCATGGGTTGGAGATACTGTTGCTAAAATGCGGCCACAAAATAGGGTGGGGGGATTCTCTTTCTAAAACTGTTAAGGAAATACGAGCACGGGTGGTCCCTGGAAATGGCATATCTAGAAGGAGGCTATGAAGATGTTTGGGAACGCCAGCACTGGGTTCTGCCGCTTCCCCAGCAGAAAGAAGGGGCTTCCGAAGGCTCAGGGCCAGCATGGAGCTGGCATCTTTTGCCTGTGCCCTGGCAGGTACCTTTTAGAAAACCCAATCTCCCCTCTCAGGGCCTCTGTCCTCATGCCCTCTGGCAGCCTCAGGGACATTTGGGCTGACTTCTCTCCCAATTCAGAAGTCAACCGTTTTATAACCAGAAAGGGAGAACAAAGCTTCTATGAAACTCATCTCCCTGATTTATGCAGTCAGTGAATTCCACAAAGCTCACTGCGGCCAGTGCTTCGTGTGGCCCTTTTAGATGCACAATCTATTTTACGACTTAAGAAAGAGACAGGAAAATGCATGCGTTTCCCCACGTAGGACATCGACAAGCCCAGCGCTTCCAATCAATAAAATCATATTCTGCTGACTTGGAGAAGGGGCTGAAACGCCATCATGGTGAGCTCTGACTGCAGGAGCTGGGCGGGGCGGTCCAGAGCCGGAGACGTTTCTCAGCCACGCTGCTGATGTGTTGAAAACGACCTGGAGCTGTGCGCAAACAGATGGTCTGGGGCGGGGCCGCGCCTCCGAGCAGTGCCGGAGAAATTACCCCAGCTCGGCCAGCGCCTGCTCCCCAGGGGCGAGCCACAGCCTGGCAGACTGCCCATTAATGAAACTCAGCGGGCAGAGACTGCTGAGGGACACAGACTCCCACTCCCCGGGGGAGGGGTGGAAGTGGTTTCCTCTCTGCTTCCATACCACCAGTAATGGGGAGCTCACCACGCTTAGGAGGCTCTTCCTGTTGTATTCGAGGCGAGATTGAGGAACCAGCACCAAGACAAAAGTATGCCAAACAGCAGGGTTTATTAAGCCGGCGACCACGGAGGACTCGCGTCTCTCCAACCCATGGCCCCGAATGGAGGGTGTTAAGACCCTTTATACCCGTAGAAATCACTTTGGGAGTCAGGGTGAGAGACGGGGGTGGGGGTGAGGGACACAGACATTTAGGGGTTTCCGTAAATCATCTCCCGGACAGAGAGGAGGGAGCGGGGCTCCGGACATTCCAGGGGTTTGAGGACATCTTCCCTCCTCGATTGTTACCTAAGTGGCTTACAGAAGTCAAGATAAGCGTTTGCACATCTGGGCAGCAGAGGAAATAACAGATCTTAGTTACTTATTACAAAGCACAGGGGCCAGGATGGAATTAGCTTGGGCTGCTATTCTAGTCACAAAGGCTGACAATTCTGGCTGTTACCGGTAAGAAAGGTAGACAGCTTTACCTAGTTTGCAGAGCAAACTAGCAGTTTTATGTACAGAAGCCAAAGGCCAGCGGTTATTGTGAGGAGAGTGGGGCAGCCGTTACAACTTATTTTAAAACATAGCTTTGTCTTTTATAAAATGGCGTTGCTCAGGTTCTAACTCTAGGCCAGCTGTAGCACATTCCTTGCACGGAGCTCAAAACTCCTCCCTGCACCTACCACCTTAGTGGTGCCCAGTCTTAAGGCTCATCCTGTCTCCTTCAGAGGCAAAAGGCTGCAACTGGCACCAAACAGAGGTGGCCAGCACGGGCCACCCCTGGGATATCTGGCTTGGCAGGAGGTCATTCTTAGCTGCCTCATGAAGCCGGGTGCCAAGGGTCCCCTCTCACCACCCTCCAGCCCAGCCCCGTACCCTGGTCCCCTCTGTCCCTTCCAACGTGGACACTTCTCCCAGCCAGGCCGGTTTCCTCGCCCTCCAAATTTGCCCTGCGGCACCTGCCTCCCAGCTTTTTTTACCTCATTCTCTCCACCTGGAAGGCCTTCCCCTCTTTCGTTTCTGAAGTGCCACTGTTTTTAGGGCCTGAATGTGCCTTCCCCCCACCAGCTTCAGTGCCCCAGTGTGTGAACACTCAGCCCCTGTAATGATGGCACATCGTCCTGACTCCCACCCAAGCCGTTGGCCCAGGAGGCAGGATCGGGGCTGTGAGTGGCACTCCCCAAGTGTATCGACCCATCTCCCTGATCCACTGAAGAGGGGGAGTGAAGGAAAGCGACCGCCTCAGGAAGCCACACTGATGCAGCCCCTATGAGGCTTCTAAGAGCCTTTCCTCTCAGCATCTCTTCCTAGGCTATACCGATCATGCGGAATGTGCCTCCTTTCCCTGTACAGATGCTGCCTCCTCCAGGAAGCCTTCCTGGCTTCATGGGAAGCAACAATCTTCCACTCTGGCTTCAGCCACTCTCTCTGCACTTCCCTCCAGGCCTGGCCACTTCAGGCCCCAGTGACGGTTGTGTGTAAGTGTGCATGCATGTGCGCAAGGTGTGGGGGCATGGGGGGGTGTGTCCAAGAGTAAACCGAGTCCCTAGTCTGCAGAGTCCCCACACCCCTGGCATGGTTGATACTAGAGGCTGGCACCTGCTAGGTTCCGAGTCCATGCAGGATGAGTGAGAGGGGAGTGGATGGACGCGGACTGAGTTGAAGACATAGCTCTGACGTAGACTCTCAGCCTCCTCAGCTGAGCCCAGCCCTTGAAGGGCAGCGCAGGCGGAGTGGCGAGGAGGGGAGTTCGGGCTTGGCATCAGCATGCCTTCCTGCAGGTGCTGCACGGAGCCCGCATGGAGAAGAGGGCGCGGCTCTGGCCCTGGCTCCCCCGGGTCTCCATGAGACCCCTGCCGCATGCACACTGCTCCCACCCGAAGCCACTCACTGTCCCCGCACCCTGCTGTGAGGCCCCTCAGTGAAAATCTGCACCCATGAACACCCCTTTCCTGGAGCGCCCTCTGCCCTGCTCTGACACCTGGCTGTCTGGAGAGGTGGGGCATTGCTCCCACGGTCTCTCCAGAGAAGGCTGTTTTCTGCCCCCATGGTGGTTCCTCTGTCTCCCACGTGGATGAGCCCTGCCTCCTCTCCCTCTGCAAAGCCCAGCTCCTCTGCTCACCTCCTCCAAGCCTCCCATCCTGGTCCTGCAGGTCAGCTCCCTCCAGCGTGGCCCCATTGGGTCCTGATCCCAGTGTGGCCTCTCAGCTCCTTGGCCCCACTAACCAGCTTGTCCCCTACCTGAGTCACCCTCCTGGTGGGCCATGCCCCTGACCCTGTCAGTCCTGGCGGCAGGTCCTCCTCCCAAATCCTGGTTCCAAGTCCCCTTCTCTCCAGCTTGCCTGACGGAGTGGTCCAGGTCCCTGGCTGTGTGCAGACCTCCCTTCCTGGCTGCAGCCACATTCTCACTCTTAACCCCTGCCCGCCCCTTGCCCTTGCCTGCCACTGCCTAGCCCCACTGGATTTCCATGGCCCCCGAGGTAGTGCCCCTCACTCCCACTCACCCCTTGTTCCCTTCCTCTGTTGACTGGCAGGAATTCCCCACTGTACGCAGCCCTAGGGGGCCAGTTCCCCACCCTTCAAACCAACAGGCTTATACCTGCTCCCTGCAAGCCCTCCTCCATGCTCTGGCCCCTCCCCTTCCCCTGATGTCAGAGCAGATGGAAAGGCACGCCCCTCGCACCCCGAATGCCCATTCCCACCTCTGCTCTGTCCTGCTAGCCTTGGGAGAAGTGTTTCGGGGGCCAACTCTTCCTGGACTCACTGCCTGGCGACGTCCCAAGGATACTTCTCCTGCAGCAGCCTCCTCTCTCTCTCTGCCACCATCAACCTCTTCCTGCCATTGCTTTCCTGCCACTCACCACCCCTGACATTGTCACCCACTGACCTGCCCCTTCCATTTCTCCTCCTGCACATGAGGCCCAGGCCTTTCTGACTTGGTCACCCCCGTGTTCCCAGGCCCAAAATGGTGTCAGGAACAAAGGGTGACTCATGATTATTTGGTTAACGGAGCTGATGAGCGGATGAGCGGATACCTATGGCCCAGATCCACCAGCCGTCAGACCATCTTGGCAGCCACAGCACCATGGGGTCCTCTGGCCATTTACAAGGGCAGGAGTTCCTTCCTCCCTGTGCAGGGCAGGCAGCTCCTGCCCGGGGCCTTCCACGTGGCAGGAGCCCCATGAACAGGACGGAACGCAGAGTGGCGGAAGGGAAGGGCCTTACACCATTGAGCAGCGACCCAGCCACTCAGGAGGAGAAGCGATGTGGAGATAGCCACGGGCCTCGGCAGTCCTGTCCAGGGCAGGTGACCCCGACCCACACCCCAACTCCCCGCACGCTGTCCCGTGTCTCACCTTTCATGCTTGTGTGATGACGAGAAGTCGTGAAAGAGTCTCCCCATCACAATGGCACATCTCGTTCTCTGTGACGCCTTGACGTCCGGTGCTGCCTGGCCCCAGGCCCCGTGCCCACACCCCGCCCTACCTGCAGGGGCAAATTCTAGACTCCTGAGGTCTTTGTGGAGTTTGTTATCTGCACAATTGCTCTGCCCCCACCTTTTCTGCAGGGAGTGCCCTGTCTAGGGGCAAACATGAACCTTCGCAACTAAGGCTAAACGTGCAGGGTCTTTGGGGACGGCCGCAAGCCAGCAGCACCAAATTTGGAATAATTTTACGATAAAGGGATGTGCACAGTCCCAACCAGGCATGTGATGCCCTCTCGGCTGGGCCTGATTCGGGTGGTGGAGAGCCATGGCTTGGGGTCAGGGGCACAGGCTGTGCCCAGCGTTGGTGCACATAGGAGGTGCTCCTGTGGGATAATCAGAGGTGAAACTTCCTGCCCTCCTCAGGGAGTTATTACTGTGCACTTGCCATAAGCTGGCCGGACGTGTGGCTGGAACAGGACCACGAGCGAGTCCGAAGGACCTGTGCTCCCTGGAGTCAGTGATTCAGCAGGGTTGCCGTGACGTGGACGTCAGCAGGCCAGGAACCGAAAAGCCTGAAGAGGAGCACAGGGTTTTCCTGAACTCGCTGCTAATTTGTTTCCACGATCAACCTCATGAGTGAGTGCTTTCAAGCTGGGGTCTCTCTGCTGGTTGTTTCTGGATGGGCTGTCTCAGTCCTGCCTCTCACTTTGGCTGCTGTGAATAATTCACATACACCAAATTGCTTCTTCTTCTACTGGCTAGACACGGGAGGGAGGGTCTGCAGGGCCAGGCTGGAGGGCAGCGTGTGAAAAGGAGGCACTGGCTTCCTCCTCCTGGTCCCTGATGAGGGGTTGTGGACCATTTCAAAAGAGCGTTGCAGGGCGGGACTCCATCTCCCCCAAAGGTTTCCTGTGTCAGGAACTCGGGGCTTCTGGGTGCTGCTTATCCTTGTATGTCATGGCCCAAGTCTCAGTTCTGAGAAGCAGAAGGGAGAATCCACTCCATGCCTCAGAGAATCGCAGCCGAATGTCCAGGGCACTCGGAGCAGCCCCCCATTCCAAAAACGGAGTGTCTAGGTGAAGACAAGAACCAGGACCAGCCCAGGCCCTGCCTCGAGAGGGGCGAGCAACCTCTTCCCAGTCCCACTAGCCCAGCCCGCCATGCCCCCCCCAGGAGCTCCAGAAATGGGTGTTACGTTGCAGCGATGACTGGAAGGTGCCAGAAGCCTGCACTGGCGGCCCCCAGGCGTGAGTTTGCGTCTGAAGCCCACCCATGCCTTGCGTGGCTTCTCCGTGCTTCTCCGTGGGAGGTGTGTGCTGCCCTTCGTTCACTCAACACACACGGACTGAGAACCTTCATGTGCGGGCATGGGGCAGCCCTGGGACCAGCAGAGGCCGGCTGGACTCCCGTCCAGCCTGGAGTCTTCTGCAGACACTCAAGAGTGGACTCCTGTGAGGCAGGGAACCTGAGGCTGAGTCATGCTGACTTCTTTTTTTTTTGGAGACGGAATCTCGCTCTGTCGCCAGGCTGGAGTGCAGTGGCGTGATCTCAGCTCACTGCAACCTCCATCTCCCGGGTTCAAGCAATTCTCCTGCCTCAGCCTCCGAGTAGCTGGGATTATAGGTGCGTGCCACCACGCCCAGCTAATTTTTGTATTTTTAGTAGAGATGGGGTTTCACCATGCTGGCTAGCATGGGCTCGATCTCTTAACCTCGTGATCCGCCTGCCTCGGCCTCCCAAAGTGCTGGGATTACAGGCGTGAGCCACCGCGCCCAGCCCACGCTGACTTCTTAAAACTAAATCCAAAGGAAAACCCCACATCTGGACGCCCAAGGAACAGAAGGGTCAGAGGCCACCCGCTTGGCAACTCAGACTTTGCACTGCATGGGAGGAAACAAGGAAAGTACCTCTGATTGGTCCCTCCTACAACCAATCAGACTGGCTGCCAGCCAAGTCTTCATTTGCATAAAGGTGTATCCTTGTAACTCCACTGTAGCCTCTGATTGGTTGCCTCCTGTAGCAAATCAGATTGGTCTTGGGCCAGGACTTCATTTACATAGGGTGTGAGCAAGTGACCAATGGGAAACCTGTAGATGGTATTTACACCCAGAAAATGCCATAACCTGTGGTCTTTGAATCGCTTGCTCCAGCCCATTCTTGCTCTGTGGAGCGTACTTTTATTTCAATTTGTCTGTGCTTTCTTTGCTGCATTCTTTGCTGCTTTGTTTGTGTATTTTGTCCAATTCTTTGTTCAAAATGCCAAGAACCTGGACGACTTGTAGCCAAGACTCTCCAGAGGTGACACCTGTAGACAGTGTTTGGGAGGACCTGAGCTCACCTGCAGACGGAGCAGAGCAGCGGCCAGTCCATGGCCCAGCCCAGGGACAGCTGCGGCTCCCTCCCCTACGGGTGGCCTCGAGACCTCACAGTGGAGCCAGCGCCTGAGCTGCCTGGCTGGGATGTGAGGCCCAGTGGAAGTCACCTGACTACTCCCAGCCTTAGTTTTCCAATAGGGGAAATGGGCTTGCTGGAGTGATGAGAGGAGATAGTGAACACGAGGGCTCAGCCATCAGCCCAGGACCCCCTGCTCAGCGAATGGGGATGACGAGGAGCCATGAGCAGTCAGCAGCCCCCAGGCCCGCACCTCACTGCCCCTGCATTCCCACCACCAACCCCACGGAGCGTTGGTGCCCACCGGTCAGGGCCCCTGCCCTCCCCACCCACTGTCCCAGCCCAACACCCTGTGTCACCCCCGCCCCGCCATCCCCACTCCACTATCCCAACCTGGGACCCTGTGTCACCCTGTGCCGTCCCCATCCCACTGTCACACCTTAGCACCTGGTGTCACACCCCGCCATTTTGCTTTTCAGCATTGGCTCGGCCTGCTCTCAATGGTTCCCAGGGGTGGGTCCTATGCAAATACCATTTTACAGATTTGAAACCTGAGGCCCATTAAGGGAGAGCAGCCAGTGCTGGAGCAGGGACTCTGATGGGACCCTCAGTATCCCCAGCCCTCACCCCACTCAGTGTCCACAGAAACTCTCTTGGCGTTAAACTCGTGTTTCTTTTTGCTTCCTTTGAGGAAGACGGCTCCCCCAAAAGCCTGTGTCAGTGAGGGGAGCAAGAGAAGGTGAAAGGGTCTAAAAGTATCATGGTTTTATCCAGAAAGTCACCTTTCAGATTAATCTCGGCCTGTATGTATAGAATGGGTAAGGGCCCAAAGAGGCCGCCTGCATTTGTCTGTCATTTTATTGCACTTGAATGGGCTGAACTAGCCACTGGTTTCATAGCCAAGAACTGGAGACTCGGGAGCACCTTCTGGAATTGGCTGTCCCTGTCTGTGTCTTCTCTGCTCGTCGCAGAGCCCCTTGGGGCCGGGGTGTCTAGCTTGAGCCCTTGGCATGGAGCCGTGCGGTCATTAAGCCTCTGCAGAGCTGGGCTGCAGGGTATCCCCGTAGAACCACGCTCCCCTGGCCTGCCCGGAACAAGTGCAGACTGACAGCTTTCTGGTAGGAGGGACCCCGGAGAAGCTCCCCTGGCTGTCAGTCATCTCCAAACCTCAGCCCAGCTCCAGAATTCACTGGCCAGGCCAGGAGCCGACGGGCCACAGTAAAAGTTTAATTGAATTTCTCCGTTCCCAGCGTTTCCGGAGCTCACGTCAGCTTCTTCGAATGACCTGATGCAGCCACTGTTTTTCTTCTTGATTATGGCCTGCCACAGCCAATTTAACAGGGACAACAGGAGCCAGCCTAAGGGAGACAAACAGCCTGAGCACGGACAGGAGAGGCCGTCCTGCTAATTGCAGAAATGAGGAGGCTGGATGCCAGGAAGCTTCGATGCTGGTGGACGGACAGCTGACCACCTTTCAGGCTCTGCTGTGCTGGGGACAGCGGTGGAAGGGTCTGTGCTGGAGGCATTAGCCATAGAAGGCACTTTTCAGGGAATGTGGATGAGCCACTGACGTCCTTGAAATAAGCAGCTGTTGGGGGTGGAGCAGCGGCCGAAGGCTGGGGTCCACCAGGAATAACAATTCAGTAACCAAACTGAAGCAAGGAGAAACGAGCAGCAGAAATGTCATTCTTGGTGACTTTGTTTTCCTGCCCGGAGCGGGAAGGGAAAGATCAAGAAGGAAATTGCTGTTTCTTTTCACAGAGTCGGCTGCTGGAGCCTCCAGTGTTTGCCGCAGCCCAGCCCCAGGGCCTGATTCGGGAAGGAAGAGAGCGGCCTCCGGGGCAGCGGGCTTCCCACCCCCAGCAGTTCTCAGAACTGTGGCCGATTAGAAGACAGTTGCTTTGACATCACACCAGTTTCTCCAAACGTGGTTCCTGGGTAACAGCTCAAGGCTGGGTGTCAGGGGACTTGGGTTCCATCTCAAGGCCTCCTCTCCCTTGCCGAGCTAACTTGGGCAGGTGTTAACTGGTCTCTCTGGGCCTCGATGTCTCTACTTGCTGAGTGGGGACGACAGCGCCTTAGGGGCAGAGCCAAGGGCTGTGGGAGCTCCTGGAGAGAGCAGCTGCGCTGCTCAGGAGAGGGAGGTGGCGCCGGGTCAGAGAGTGCTTTGCATGCAGGCCGGGAAGAGTCCAACTTCGAAGCCTTTTCCAGGTAAAGGGAGCAAAGGGACCCCTGAAGTCATCTGATGTGATACCTGGTGTGCCTGCCAGCCTGGGGGGAGTTGTCACAAGAGCCGTGGCTGCCACTTCCATGAATGGGGAGTGGTGTCTGCTGGCACAAGACCCATGCTTCCCCAGCACAGCCCCTCACTCTGACGCCAGCGTTGGCATCCTCGGGTGTCGGTTGGGGAAACTACGGCCCAGAGCGGGCTGTGTGTGTTGGAGGCAGGGTTCGACCCCAGGTCTGGGTGACTTCATGCCCAAGCTTTGCTCCTCCTACCAGGCTGGGGGACTGGAGCAGTGGGCAGCGAAGCCATGGAGCAGAAGTCTGCCAGGAAGCATGCAGGGCGGGGTTACCACTCCTGTTTTCCAGGGAACAGATTAAGTCAGAGGAAGCAAAGCAGGTCTGCAAGGCCTGCTTGTTAACCTGTAGCTGCTCCACTTCTAGTGGGGTGCTCGGTATTAGCTGGGGTGCGTGCCGTGTGCACGCGTGTGTGTGTGCGTGCGTGGGTGTGTATGCGTGTACCTGTGGCTGTGCAGGTGCGTGTGTCTGGTGGAGCATGGGGATTGAGGGCGCGCAGAGGAAAGGCCCAGCTCCCCCATCAGCCGTCCTCCTGAGAGGGCAGAGGCAGAAGGGATGCCGCCTGCTGGCTCAGCCTTCCTTGGCCAGAGCCTCGCCTCCCTACTCCACACTGGCAGCAGTGACTCACCAGCACAGAGCCTGGCCAGGCACACCATTCTGGCACCTTCCGCTGCCTGCTGGGTGATGAATAAGTGGCTGGTGACTCACCAGCTGGAGGACACGCCATGGGTGCCAGCAGGCCGGTTGAAGGCGGGAAAGAGCAGAGCCCAGGCTGGGCAGCCCCAGGTTCGTACCCAGCGCTGCGGCTCATCAGCGGGTCTGGGCTGCTGTGTAATCTCCCCCTGCCAAGATGGAGGTCATGCCACACCCCGTGGGGTGAGGGTTTCCCTGAAAGATACTTCCGAGGACAAGACCCCACGTTGCCGTGGAATCCTGGCAAAGTCTCTGGAGTTAGGCACTTGGTTTAGAACAGCCAAGAGCTGTGTCCGAGGGACCCGGCACCCTGGAGCCACTGCAGTCTGTACTGACCCGACAACACTGGTGAAGGCAAAAGACGGAGCTCAGGTTTCCGGATGATTCCTGGAGCAGGGCCTGGCAAGGACAGGGCTGAGGTATCACGATTCATGAGCTACTTAGAGATCACTTTAAAGAGCAATGCAGGGCCAGGATTGGTGGCTCACGCCTGTACTCCCAGCACTTTGGGAGGCCGAGGTGGAATGATCACTTGAGGTCAGCTGTCCAAGACCAGCCTGGCCAACAGCGTGAAACCCTGTCTCTACTAAAAATTAGCTGGGCATGGTGGTCCTTGCCTGTAATCCCAGCTACTCAGGAGGCTGAGGCAGAAGAATTGCTTGAACCCGAGAGGCGGAGGTTGCAGTGAGCTGGGATTATGCCACCGCACTCTAGTCTGGGCGACAGAGCAAGACTCCATCTCAACAAAAGTAAAAAATTAAAAATAAAAAACCATACGGGAAGTGCTCAAGGCATTTCATGAGTGGATGCCTGTGAAAAGTCCCTGCCCCGGTGTGTCAGTGGGTCCCTGCCTTCTGGACGCAGCGTCCAATACAAACCCAGTGAGAGGAGGGCCCGGGGATGGACCCCAGTACAAAGCATCCGGGGGGAAAGCTGGGTCATTGAATAAATAGCATTGGAGCCAAGGAGCAGCCTTTTGGAAGAAGATGAAACTGCTCCACACTCCACACTATGAACGCCACGGCACGGACGGCCCCAGGGTGACCCGACAGGCTTCCTGAGAACCAAGAGGAGCTGGGCTCACCTTGGGAAGACGGCCCTAATTCCGACCCCAAGCCTCGAACATCACAAGGAAGACGGATAACTCTGACTACACACACACACACACACACACACACACACACACACGCAATCAATGCATAACCAAAATCGAGAGACGAATGACCAGATCATACGGGTAGCTCGGACCGCAGAGTCACGAAGGCTGGCTTTCCATACACAGAAAGAACTTCTAAAATCTGAGAAAGTAAAGACCAGCAACTGAACAGAACAAAGTGGGCAGAAGATAGGAACTGAAAGCTCACAGAAAACAGAGGGCCAAGTCAGTCCTCCCCGCTGCCCTGGATGATGGCCTCCCTCCTATCCCACACCCCCGAGGGTAGAGGCAGAGGTGAAATTACTCACTGGCCAGGCCTTGTAGGAGGCTGGACCAGGACCTGACCCAATTGCTCTGTCTCCCGGTCCTCCTTGAGCACCAGGAACGGTCTGCTGTCCCTGACCACAGGCTCGGCTGATCTCCAGGCTTCAGCTTCCTGTTCTAGACCCTTCTCCACGCTGGGCTGTGCTCATCTTGTGGACCGCGGCTCATGGGTCGGAAGCCCAGTGACCCAGGGAAACTGTTGGTCCCTTGGAGCCTTTTCCATCTAGCTCAGGGCCTGATGCCTCTTCAATGGGGCGGTGAGGTCCAGAGGCCGTGGGGGGAGCAGGATCTGCTCCAAGCCGCCACTTGCTATTTCAAAGGGAATTAGGTGAAACGTTCCAGTAAAAAACATTTTCACACTCTACAGCTTTATGGACTATGACTAGATGGCCAAAGGTTTTCTGGGTTGAAGAGTCCCTTGGGCTGAGACGGGCCTGTTTGTGCTCAGAACCTGCCCCAGTGTGGCCTGGCTTGCTGACTGTTGGCTGTTCCAGAGTGTTCGGCTATCGGAAATAACAGTGCCTTTCCTTTATGGATCCCTTCCAAGGACAGAGCCCGGCACCGGCTGTCCACCCAGCTCTTCCCAAGCATGGCAGAGACGGAGCGCCCCACCCAGGGCCACCTACTCAGAGCCGACCCCTCCTGCTCCCTGGTTCAGAGAGCAGAGCTGCCCACACCTTATGTGCCCCCCAAGTGCTACTGAGCACCTGCAGCTCTGATGGGGCCAGGGAGGATTCCGTGGGTACCTGTGGGACCACCCGTCACGGGCTTCCTTCAGGAAAAGAAGCCCTCTGGAAATCAGGAGACTTTCGGACCCAGCTGCTAACAGAACTGCCTCTTGCGCCGGTCTCTGAGTACTGTGAATACATGCCGGATTTTGATTCTGGGCCAAACTTTTAATAAAGAAAATTCATCCACAGATGTTCCACTATCAGCCAATATATTCGGTTATTGGAATCTGGGAGATTTAACGGCAGCCTGGTTATTTCATTTGCTCTCTGGGTAAAACCATTTTTCTTGCGCAGGTGATATCCTGGAGGAATATTTTTCCCCGGCAAATCCTCGGTCTGAGGCAGCAGATCCATTCTGGGCTGGTCGGACCATTGTTTTGTCTTCTGGTGACGCATAGAACAGGTATTCGAACGTTTGTTTTTCACTGTCATTAAGGGGAGATCACAAAGAAATCAGCCTGTAATCAGAGCCTGTAATTACAGAATAGTTCCCACCTGGTTGTGTTTGGACGGGGTTTCTGTCTCGTCAGGAGTAAAGTCACTGGCCCGCTCGACTGAATTATGGTTTGATGGACACTCGGGGCTTTGCCGGAATATCCACTCCTGTGCCTTGCAGGGAGTGTTTTGTATGGCTCTGAGCTCTGAGACAATTTGTAAACAGAAAAGTGTGGGCGTGCCTCCAGTCCTGAAGGCTCTCACTGTAAGCGCGCTCCACAGTGGTGTCTGAGCGCTGCCTTCCTGCCAGTGAGGCTGCAGTGACGGGTTAGCCATTTGTGCCCCGCTCCCTCCCAAATGTTGGGCCTTTTTGTCTTGGGTTTGGAAATTCAGCTATTTTGGACACCGTCTCCAACCCGCCAAATCCCAAAGAACCTATCATGTCAGGTGCAAGAGACTCATAGACACTGGGCACAGGTGCCCGTGAGAGCCCAGGAATGGGACGATGGGGCCCCGGAGGAACCCAGGGCCAAGGAGGAATGCTCCCTAGAGGTGAGAAGGAGTCGCTCCCCAAATGATGGCCCCTGAGTTGGCCTCTAGGGGAGGGAGACAGGGGGACAGCAGGGCGCACAGGGCAGATGAGAGACTTGGAGGCAGGTGGGGCCTCGGGGAGCAGATGGGAAGTGGCCAGCCCAACTGGGAGAGCTGTGTGCAGGGCAGAGGCAGGCACCGAACCCCTGCAGGGGGTTCTAGGCAGCTGGGGACTGAGGTGTCACTGGCCCACTCCACCCATTATAGAAACGTGGCCCTAGTGGCCGGAGGAAGGGACCTGGGGTAGACTTCGGCCCCACGAGTGACCGATGGCCGTGGGCCTGGGAGCCAGGCTCTGCACATCTGCAGACAGGCTTGCATCTCCTTCCGTTCCCGCCAGTGGGTTAGGGTTCACCTGTGCATTTGTCACCCCATATCTTCCTATTGTCCAGGGCCAGGTAACAAGGGAGCTAGACATGGTCCCCAAATGTCCCCAGCTGCCTCCTTTCCTCACCGGTTCACTGTTTCAGCAGCCCCAGCTTCTGTGTGGTTTCAGGAGCTGGGGTCACACCTTCTCAGACATTCTTGGACTCGGTTCCACCGGGTACCAAGCACCAATCAGCTTTGTCTGACTAAGTGCCATCCAAGATTCCACCTGGGCACCGCCCGGCTGGCTGTCATTCCAGGACAAATGACGGAAATGCTGGAAGCTCATCCACTCATCGGTTTGAGCAGGTGCCACTGGGCCAGGCTCACAGGGTTGCCCGGCTTTCCCCAATGCCCATCAGTGACTTGGCATCTACCTTGTTAGGAGTGCTAGCTGCCCTGGAGCAGAGGGCAGGTGAGAGCAGGGTGGCTCCCAACCTCACACTCTACCTGGGCACCCAGACGAGCAGCCCCCTTCTGCCAAGTTGGTGCCAGAACATTGTGTGGTGCAGGGAATTGCTCTGATGTTTTTCCTTCTCCGGCTGGCAGGAAGTGCCCGTATACTCCAGAAAGGCTGTGGGCATTGAGATGTGGCCTGTCCTGTAGAGACTCAGGGCTTGCTGAGTGGCAGGGGCTCCATAAGGCTCCCAGGATCTAGTCCACGTGACGCCCTGGACAGCTCAGGGTGGCCAAGGGCTGCGCACACCTGGCCACGGCCTCCAAGGCCTGGGGAGATACAGGTCCTGGACAGGGGCGTCACTCACCTCTAGGGTCTGCTGCAGCCCTAGGTGAGGGAACTTTTCCTCAGCAGGGTCTCTGCCCACCACGCCAGGGCCGTCTAAAGTGGGTGCCGCCCCAGGCTCCTCCAGCGGTGTCTGTGGAAGGAGTGCAGGGTGGAGATGGCATGTGGGTGGGGTCCCCTGTGTATGGCCCAAGTTGGAGTAGCACCCCAGAGTCACCTAAGGGGTTGGGGGCAGATTCTAAGCTGCTTCTCCAGGGTAGGGGGATGGGATGTTGGAGGTCCAGCAGGGACATGTCCGTGGCCTCCTCTGAGAGAAAGGATTTGTTTCCCTTTCTGAAAGGGTCGCTCAAACCTGGGAATGTGTCTGCAAGGACCTGGAAGTCTTGGTCCCTTTAAAATCCCACAGAAACCGCAAGTGAAGCAAACACATGTCCTAATGCTTTTATTGTTCTTAGGTAACTGGACAGTACAAAGTCTTCCTCTGTTTTTGACTTAAAAAATGTACTTTCCTCACACTGTGGCCCGTATGACCTTCCCGTCCCATCGGGCGAAAGTTTCCCGAGGCGAGCCCTTCCTATCCGCGGTTACATGATTTAGCTAATTTAACAAGAAGAGAGTAATTCCTTTGATTATTATCAACATGAACTTGACTACGTCTCTATAAGGGTGAACACTGATTTTTTTTTTCTTTTTAGAAACAAAAACCATCCACTTATTAATCCAAACTAGGCATTGCATTTACAACAATCATTGCATAAACTGAACATACGAAGTCACCACCTCAAGGGAATAACAGAAGGACGTTGCACAATCTATCTAGGGGGTACGCAAGTTCAAACAACGTGGGCACAGCAAATTCACTCTACACACTCTGACCATCGCTTCAGTATGTACTAGACACAGTCCAGGAGCTACGTGGAGTCTCAGCACAGTTAGTCTAAGACACGGCAACACAGTCAAGAAACGGCACTGCGATGGGAGGTGAGTTACGCTAACCTACGGCCGGGCGCGGCCCGGGGCTCCCACGGAGCCCGGACACCGCATCCCTCGGAGCTGACCACGATCTAAGGAAAGGTCCATGCGATCCTAACGGTGGGTTTTCCCGGTGAGGACTGGCCAACGGTCACTGCCTTGCCTCTTAAATATGTTGTCTGACCAGAGGGGGACGGGGCGGGGAGGAGGACTGGGGCGCCGCGGGCTGCAGTTCCAGCTGCAAATACAGGAGTTTCTTCTGACGTCTGTGGCCCGCCGGCTGGCATGGGAGAAACACGGAGGTAATGCCATCCCTCGATGTCAGAATCCGCACTGCTGATGATTTTTCACGGTTAGTTTTGTTAGTAGTATTGGCATCTTTTTGGCTGCGGTTTCACAGGAGTTTCCTCGCGGTGAGGACGTGGGCCCCTGGCTTCCAGGCAGAGGCAGCTATAACTCGTCGGAGCGGATGACGTGGAAGAGGGTCACGTTGTAGAGGATCTGGTGGCCGTTGTTCCAGGCGTACAGCGCCCGGTCCTTGGGGTTGTAGTCCAGCATGGAGATGTGGGAGTATTTGTTCTGGAAGGGGATGTCGATGTACTCGTAGGTGGAGGCGTTGGTCTGGTAGGCGTAGTGGACCTTGGTGCCCCCCGAGTAGCCGTTGGTGACGTACAGCGTGCCGCAGATGATGAAGGCCTCCCCGGCGCTGCGCTTGGGGTAGCTCGTGTTCCACGTCTGCAGGGTCTGCAGGGACACGGGGTCCAGCCTGCTGACCACGATGTTGCCGGCGTTCTGGTTGGTGGCGTACACGGCCCACAGCCCGCTCTCGTCCACCATGAGGTCGATGTCCGAGTGGCCGCCCCAGGCGTAGTGGTACATGTTATTGTAGCCGGCGTAGTCCAGGCTGCGGGTCTTGAGGATGGTCTCTGTCTTCAGGTCGAACCTGATGATGATGTGGCTCTGGAACTTGTTGAAATAGATGGACCCGTTGTACACCACCTGGCCCGTGCCCGACCAGGGGTGGGGGAGGCGGTGCGACGTGAAATTGTCCGTGTTCATGAAGTCCACCATGGACTTGTACTCTCGCACGAAGCGGTTGTTGTGATAGCCATCCATGTACCACACCTGCAGAGAGAGCAGACCCAGTGGTGAGCGCGGATACACGCAGTGAGCATTTCCAAAGATGCAGTGAGTACGTCCAAATGCCCAGTGAGCGCGTCCACAGACCCAGCGAGCGCGTCCACAGACCCAGCGAGCGCGTCCACAGACCCAGCGAGCACGTCCACAGACCCAGTGAGCCTGTCCAAACACCCAGCGAGCGCGTCCACAGACCCAGTGAGCCTGTCCAAACACCCAGCGAGCGCGTCCACAGACCCAGTGAGCCTGTCCAAACACCCAGCGAGCGCGTCCA
>PVKV010028155.1:0-25368 GCA_004027835.1 Alouatta palliata | reverse complement strand
CTGGATACAGCACACTGATGGGTTTTGGCTTTTTATCCAGTTTGCCAGTCTGTGTCTTTTGATTGGGGCATTTAGCCCATTTACATTTATGGTTAATATTGTTATGTGTGAATTTGAACCTGCCATTTTGATGCTAGCTGGCTGTTTTGCCAGTTAGTTGATGCAATTTCTTCATTGTGTTGTTGCTCTTTGCCATTTGGTATGTTTTTGGAGTGGCTTGTACTGGTTGTTCCTTTCTATGTTTAATGCCTCTTTCAGGAGCTCTTGTAAAGCAGGCCTGGTGGTGATGAAATCTCTGAGTACTTGCTTGTTCACAAAGGATTTTATTTTTCCTTCACTTATGAAGCTTAGTTTGGCTGGATATGAAATGCTGGGTTGCAAGTTCTTTTCTTTAAGGATGTTGAATATTGGCCCCCACTCTCTTCTGGCCTGTAGTGTTTCTGCTGAGAGATCTGCTGTGAGTCTGATGGGCTTCCCTTTGTGGGTAACCCGACCTTTCTCTCTGGCTGCCCTTAGCGTTTTCTCCTTCATTTCAACCCTGATGAATCTGACGATTATGTGCCTTGGGGTTGCTCTTCTTGAGGAATATCTTTGTGGTGTTCTCTGTATTTCCTGGACTTGAATATTGGCCTGCCTTGCTAGATCGGGGAAGTTCTACTTGATAATATCTTGAAGAGTATTTTCCAGCTTGGATTCATTCTCTCTGTCACATTCAGGTACACCTATCAAACATAGATTAGGTCTTTTCACATAGTCCCATATTTCTTGGAGACTTTGTTCATTCCTTTTTACCCTTTTTTTTCTACTCTTGCCTTCTCGTCTTATTTCATTGAGTTGATCTTCGACCTCTGATATCCTTTCCTCTGCTTGGTTGATTTGGCTTTTGAAACTTGTGTATGCTTCGCAAGGTTCTTGTGTTGTGTTTTTCAGCTCCATCAATTCACTTATATTCCTCCCTACGTTGGTTATTCTCATTAGCTTTCATCAAATCAGTTCTTAGTTTCTTTGCATTGGGTTAGAACATGTTCTTTTAGCTCACAGAAGTTTCTTATTACCCACCTTCTGAAGCCTGATTCTGTCATTTCATCACACTCATTGTCCATCCAGCCTTGTTCCCTTGCTGGTGAAGAGTTGTGATCACTTGTAGGAGGAGAGGCGTTCTGGTTTCGGGTGTTTTCCTCCTTTTTGCACTGGTTTCTTCCCATCTTTGTGGATTTATCTATGTGTGGTCTTTGTGGTTGGTGATTTTCAGATGGGGTCTCTCACTGGACGTCCAGTTTGTTGATGATGAAGTTATTTCTTTCTGTTTCTTAGTTTTCCTTCTAACAGTCTGGTCCCTCTGCTGTAGGACTGCTGAGGTCCACTCCCGGCCCTGCTTGCCTGGGGATCACCTGCAGCAGCTGCAGAACAGTAAGGGTTGCTGCCAGTTTCTTCTTCTGCTGTCTTTGTCCCAGAAGAATACCCACCAGATGTCAGTCTGAGCTCTCCTTTATGAGGTGACTCGTTGGATATACGGGGGTCAGGGGGCTGCTTGAGACAGAGTGTCCTTTATAGGAGCTCAAGTGCTGAGCTGTGAGCTCCGTTGTTCATTCAGAGTTGCTGGGCAAGTACGTTTAAGTCTGCTGCAGCAGAATTCATAAACCCCTTTTTTTTTCCCCAGGTGCTCTGTCCCGGGGAGTTAGGGCTTTATTTATGAGTTTCCCTTGTGCTGCTGCCTTTTTCTCAGGGCTGCTTTGTCCAGTGATGAGGCAGCCTACTCACTGCCTGCAGAGGCTTTGCTGAGCTGCTTTGGGCTCCACCCAGCTGCCGTGTGAACTTCCCTGCAGTCCTGTTTATACCGGTGTAGTTAGAACTGCCTCAGCAATGGTGGGCTGCCTCTGCAATGGCATACTACCTCTGTAGTGGCAGACTGCCTCAGTAATGGCAGACGCCCCTCCCCCACAGAGCTGGACCGTCCTGGGTTCAGCTGTGCTTGCTGTGAAACTCTCGATCCAGAGCATTTCTGACTGCTGTTTTTTTGTGGGGGTGGGACCAGCCGAGCCTGATCACCTGGCTCCCTGCCTCAGAACCTTTTTTTTCTTTTTTTTTTTTTTTTTTTAGTTGAATGGTCGACTGTCTCTCAGGTGTTCCAGCCGCCTGTTGAAAACCCTCCGGGATCTGTGTGATTTCCCGTGTGGTGACCCATTCCACCGGCTGAAATTGTGGGCACTGAGATTCGTGGCGTTTTTTTGCCTGGGAAATCTCCTCGCCTGGCTGCCTGTTTCAGTCCCCTTTTTTAATCGGATGAATGGGCGGCTCTGCCTTCCCAGAGCTCCAATTGCCAGCTAGAACGGGACTCACGTATTTTGTATGGGGAACTACTGCGCCGGGGCGCCACCCAAAACAGTGGCGCTGGCGAAAACAGCCAAGCCGGCGAAAACAGCCAAGCCGGCGAAAACAGCCAAGCCGGCGAAAACAGCTGAGCTGGCGACCCGTGGGGCTCCTCCCCCTGGGAATCTCCTGGTCTGTGGGCAATAAAAATCCGTCTGGGAATGCGGCATCCACTCACGCTCCTCGCTTTCACTGGGAGCTGCAATCCTCAGCTGCTCCTAATCGGCCATCTTGGATCTTCCCCTGAGAGTTCTTATGTTAAGATTCTCTGCAGCTCACTCTGCCATTGTCAGCCTGCAGATCTGTCTGAGAGATGTGGAGAATTTTACCCAGTAGGAATTGCTCTGTCATCCTGGATAGTTTAAAGCACTATTAATTTAATTTAACAAATTTTATCAAATCTATAGTGTCTTTGATTATAAAAAGATTTTTAAAAGACATCCAGATTGCAGAAAAAGTACATTATAGACTTGAAGAAATATGGTAAATATCAATCTTCAAGTGTTCCTTCTCTTAGGGGGCTGACTATGCTTTGTGATTCAAGTTCCCTCTTCCCTTCTCATCACCAGCCTAATGAGCTGGTTGGCACTTACAAGGTTGAGAAGGCTTAGGGAACAAGCTTGACAAATATATTTGGATGCCTTTGTTGGCAGAGCCATAAAAATTCACTTCCTTTCAAAGACAGCTATTCTAACGCTACGTTAGAATAATTTTAGTTTTTAAAAGACAGTGTAATAATCTCTTTTGTTAAGTATAACTGAATGTAGTTATTTTATTGTGTTGGTGGATAGAACATAGCTTATACTAATTGGTGTTATACATTTCATAAAAATAAACGTGCTGTTTATAAAGAAAATAATTACGATTAAAATGAGCTATTTGTGTAGTTATTTGGAGTATTATATTACTATCAAAATCTATTCTTTATTATAATTTTAGAAAACATTGTAATGATTTAACATATCTGTTATCTCACAGCAAATCTCAGAAGTTATGGGAGTACACGTATTTTTAAGAGACAAGTTTGATATGGATGAAAAATGCATAGTTTATATGAAATCTGGGTCTTTGCTTTCACCATTGCTTATTGGTTCCAGATCCACAGTTCTTAGTTTGTGGAGTTCCTTCTCATTCTTGATGGAAATCTGAGCTGTGAATGATTTTGCCCTCAAAATTCTCCGTTCAATCCCATCTAATCTGCTGCCTGCATCTACAACTTTAAGGTGGCCAATGGAGCTGACGTATTGGCTTCACTCTGGAAAGCAAATGCATACAGAATTTACATTTTTTTGGAAAGATTATAAATTAATTTATTAAAAATGATTATAAAAGATAATTTATAATCATATTATTCCTATAATTCAGGGATAATATACATATATGTCAGAAACATATACAATATTATACCTCAAAAATTTAACACCTATTTTTAGAAAAATAAAATATTCACAGCACTCTGATACAGACACGTCCTGCAAGATGGGTATCAAGATGTAACATAGTGAACCTAGTCCAGGCTTCAAGTCAGAGAGATCTAATAAAAAATCCTAGTTCTACTGTTAATTAACTATGATCTTAGACAAGTCACTTGACCTTTTTGAGTTTCAGTGTTCTTATGCATAAAAAACTAGTAAATACCTTTCTTATGTGTTGAGAACTTGGTTGAGATATGTGAAAACGGTAACTCTATGTCTCAGATATACTAAGCCCTCAACATCATTTTTGCTTCATTCTTTCTGAAAATCAACATTGTGCATTGATTATTATGTAAAAGAACATATTGATATGTGCAATGCTTATAATATGATTCTGTAATCAAGAACATCAAACAGCAATCCTGTGTGCTTACGGGCAAGGGGCTTCAGTGCCTCTCCCCATGTTCCATATCTCCATTGGCAGGACTGAAGAGGACACCCAGGTGCCTGCCCATTTCTCGACTCTTCATTGCTCCTGCCTCACCACCATTGTGGGAGATCCACAGATCAATCTATGTTTTGCTTTGTTTTCTATTTGTTTATTTCCATAAAAAGCCCCAGAAACCCACGCCATTCTTTATCCCCTGCACTCTAATTCCCTTATTTCAATTCAGAATATCCTGCCAAAGGACTTTCTGGGAATCACAGGTAACTGTTTACAAAATCCTCTGTACGGTCAGCACCTTCTCTGAACAATTGCCTCACCTTGCTCTAACTGGAAACCTGGCTCTGGACCCTGCGACCTCTGCAGCCCTCCCCACTGGGTGTTGATCATTTCCACTCTACTTAGCTATGTGTGTTGGAAGTATGGTAGGGGTCCAGCTTGTTCCTCGTTACTCTTTTGACTTCATTTTCTCCATAAATCATCTTAGCTTTAAATCTCCAGTCATCTACCTTTTACCACCATCCTCCTTGTTGTAATCACCTACTAATCTCTGTGTCACTCCCCTTCCTTACTTGAAGATTTTGCTCCAGGCTCATTGCATCTCAACCCAATACTGTCATAACTCTTGGTGATTTTAGTATCTCATAGGTGATCCTTCCTATGTGACAGCCTCTCAGTTCCTTGACTTCTGCCTCCAATGATAACGTCTCCTACTGGACTGCGGCCACACATTCACTCCCAGCGTCACACCTTAAACCTTCTCAGTATCAGAAGTCTCTCCGTTACCACAATTTCATGCATCCTTTACAAAGATCAGCACCTTATTTCTTTCAGATTGATTTCAATGATATTTAAGTCCAGCCCTGCTAGAACCTACGTTCATGGATTCTGCTGTTTCACTGTCCTTTGCACATATCATGTTTTCACTTCTCTCCTCAGACAGCTAAAATTTCATGTTTGGTTAATAACATCCTCTCCTATCATTCATTTTCAACTTTCTCATTTAATTATGAAAGAGTTGGTCTGGTAGAACCAGGGAGATATCTCACATCCACCTTTGAAAAAGTTATCCAGCACTGAGGAGTATGGTTAGTTACAGCTCCAGCTTTTAACACCTCTGAGTCTGCTGTGAAATCCTTGGAGGGTTCCCAGCTGATGACTAAGCAAGACCCTGGCACCGAGATGTGGCCATTGCCAGCCAATGGCTACAACTCTAATGGGCTTCCCAATCCAGGGATGGTATTTGTCAGTTGGTATTACAGTCTGCTGGCTTCTTCCTCTTTATTTTGGAGGCATACCTCTAGTAAGTCTTTATATTTCACATTCCAGCTCAACAGCTGGCACAGCTGGCAAAAGTACAGCCTTGCCTATTTCATACCTACATCTGTGCATTGCTGTCCCGTCTGACTTTAAATCAAGTAGATTAAGTAGGCCCTTTGTGCTGCCAGAAAATCATACTAAATGTTTTCAGTCGATTTACTACCTGACTTTCATAGAACATTCCTTTCTATCTTTTAGTTTTTCCCTCATTATCTATATAATGATAACTGTCAAACTTTCAATCTCTAGGCCCGACCTCATTGCTAAACTTGGCTCTTTTATCTAATGGTCCTCCCACCATCCTTATTGGAATTTTTAACAGGTACCTTCAATAAGCCCCAAATGAGCTGATTTCCTCCAGCATCCTGATCTAAACCTGCCGCTCCTGTAGTATTCCCCAGCTCAGTTAACAGCAACTTTATTATTCCAATTGATTAAGCCAAAAACATTGTCCTCATTCTTGAAGCTTTACTTTTTCTTATAATTCACATTTGAGCTATTAGCGAAGTCTGTGGCTTTAACTTTAAAGTATGTCCTGAATCTAACCACTTCTCACTGTAGCTTTTGCTATCAGCCTGTGCTGCTACATCTTCTCTTGCCTGGATTGTTGCAAGTGCCTTTTAACCGGTCTCCCCGCTCAGTCCTTGTACCCACAGTCTACTGCTAGCACAGAAGCCATAGTGCCACTGTAGAAGTATAAAAAACAAGTTCAGTGGTGACATTCTTATGCTCACATCTCTTCAATGGCTCCCACTCAGACTAAAAATGCATGAAAGCCTAAGTCCTCAAAAGGTGTAAGAGTCTGACAGGATAGGAGCACCTGTTACCTGTCTGGCCACTTTCCTTTTGCTTTCTTTACTCTCACACAAAGTCTTTTTGCTGTTCCTTGAACACCCTAGGAATTTTTTTCACTTCGTGGTCTTTGCTTCTGCCTGGAATTTTCTTCCTTCAGATATTTATAATGCTTACTCTTGAACTGTCTTCAGACTGTTGTTGCAATGCATACATAACCTTGCTCTCCACCTTATTTCAAACTAATTGCCCACTCCTGCAATATTCCATATTCCCTTTTCCTGCCTCATTTCACTACATAGGACTTATCAGCATCCTGCACACCCTCTATTTTACTTATGTATTTTATTTCTTGTCTTCCTCACTAGACCATAAGCTCAATGAGAAAAGGAGGTTTTTCTTGTTTTCTTTACTTCTCATTTTCAGTTTTCAGCACAACGATGGCATATAGTAGGTACTCGAAAACATTTGCAGAGTGTGAAGGAATAATGAATTATATGTTCGTTACAGGTTTCTCACATCTCGTTCATGGTTCTAGGGACCAGAAACATCTAGTACATCTAGTTTATGCCCTTGAACTTTTGTTGCCTAGCTGGACAATTTTTACTGCCTGTGCATATACAAATGAATTAATCTTTTAGTATAGCCTCTGCTAACATGGGTTGTAAAGTCATAAGCGTGTTAGAAATACACATTGTCCACTTCTAATACCACAGAGCAGCACTTGTTCTTTGGTGTCATGCCTTTTAGAGCTCAGTAATGTTTAATTCAAACTTTAATTTGTATGTTTTTTCGTGATGGTTTAATAGCTTCATGAGAGTAATTCTCATTTTCAACACAATAACATAGCAGTCTGGTTGAAATCAAAACAGTGTTACTTAATCTAGACCAAGGGATATTGCGGGCATCCAGATTCTTGAGTATTTGAGTTAATTAAAATGATTTTCTGTAGTAGCAACTCTGATTAAAGCAGAAGGTCTAAATAATTAGCTTTCGGCATGGAAGTTTAAACAGAAAACAATTCATGAAATTCCTTATTGCCCGATTACCATTTATGTAATTATGACTTTTCAATCTTTATCTCTAGCCCAGATCTCTACAGATGCCTGACTCAGATTCATATACTCCTCTAACCAGTTGTCCCTTGGCATCTCAAACACATAATCTATGTGTCAATGAATGGCACATCATCTACTTAGCCGCCCAAGACAGAAACTGGGTGTCATCATAGAGTGATTGCTATGTGTGTAGTACTATAATGCCCAGAGTACAAAGTTGATTAGAGTACCGATCCTGCCCTTGAGTAGGGTCTATCTAATGGGGGAAACTGACACAAAATTATAATTTCACTTTCTTGTGATAAGACGATATAGAAAAAAGGTCCTTTTAGATTAAAGGACTATTGAAAAATCCCCTGTATTGAGAATTGAAGGGTGAATCTTGAAGCTGAAAAGCAGAAAGACTATATCAAGCAAAGAGAATAATCAAAGCAAAAACACAGATGAATTACAAAGTTTAAGAACTGAAGTGTGGTCTGAACATGTGTTTAATAATAATGTATAACACAATAATATAATGTATGAAGGCATTATAGTGGAGTATGAGGGTGGATGGGTAGAAATGGTCAAGGTCACACTGAGCCTTGCATACCATGCTGAGAAGCTGTGGGCAACAGGAAACGACTGACATAATTTTCGTAGAGGAATTCATGGTCAGACTTGATTTTAGATCTCCCACTTTGCGTGTTGTGAGGAAGATGTAGCCGGAAGTAGGAGAGCATGGAGGGAGACAAATTGGAAAGCTATTGCTTTTGTCCAGGAACACAGGAAGGACTGACCTAGAGGAGTGACAAGAATAGGAAGCAGGTAATAGATACAAGCAATCATCAGGAGATGAAAATCTAAGAATCAGGTGCAGTTAGAAAGACAGGGTTTTTGTTTGCTTGTTTGTTTTGAGATACGGTTTTTCTCTGTTACCCAGGCTGGAGTGCAGTGGCATGATCGTGGCTCACTGCAGCCTCGACCTCTTGGGCTCAAGTGATCCTCCCACCTCAGCCTCCTGAGTAACTGGGACTACAGTTGTGTATCACCGTGTCTGGCTAATTTTTAATTTCTTTTTTTCGAAACTGGTCTCGCTATGTTGCCCATTCTAGTCTTCAACTCCTAGACTTTAGCAATCTTCCAGCCTCGCCAACTCAACCCCACCCCCAACACCTCCCAATGCTCTGGGATACAGGTTTTTTGGAAATTGAAGAGACTTTTAAGCTAGTATCTACAAGGATGATGAGCACTTCTATGAGTTCGATAAGATCTATTTAGGATGTGCTAATTTAAAAATGACCAGAAGACAGGTGACATCATATATATAGCAGTCAGGTGCATGTACAAATCTGAAATTCAGAGGTAAAATCAAGGATTTAGCAATGAGAATCATCAGTGTATGGGTGATTTTCAAAATCACTGGAGTGGGTTGCCCAAAGAGAAAGTGTAAAAAAAGAGCTAGTTATCAAGAATGGAACCCCTAAGAGAGAATCAGGATCTGAATAATATAGAAGTCCATGTAGGATGTAAAGAAAGAACTTTCAAGTAGATGTAAAGAACCAAGAGAGGCAATAGAATATTTGCTTACTCATTGAGAAGACATTAGAGATAAATCCCATGAGTAAGGTCCCTAAGATATGGGCTGAAATGTGACTATTGAATCTGTGATGAGAATTTATGGATAACATGGGCAAGAGTAATTTTAGTTGTGAGGGTAGAAATTGAAGCTAGATTATAATGGATTGATTACATGAAATAGTGTAGAAAATGAATACGGAATGCTCATTTAAGAGTGTTGGTTGATAAGAAACCATAGAAAACTGAGTTTTGGTTAGAGGATTTCCAGTTTATGAGCATCTTATAAATGAGGAAACTAATGCTTATGAAAGTCAAATAATTTGCATTAGGTCACCTGCTTGTAGGTGTTACACTCAAATTCATAGTTTTTGACCCCTAAACCTACTTTTGATTCAAACCAATAGGCAATGCAATATTAATGGTACATGTAACCAAATGATCATTAGTATCATCACCCTAATATTCTATCCTTTTCCCACAGTACCACCTTTCCTTGCAGCTGCAGTTGGACCTTGTTTTAGCAAGATAATTATGGAAACAAAAAAGGATGGATTGAAGAGTTGAGGCATTGTAGGCAGTGGAAAGGAAGCACGAGAGGGAGGATTGTCAACGATGACTTCAGGGTTTGTAGCTTGGTTGACTGAATTAATGATGATGCCATTAAAAAAAAGAGGCAGCCTCAGAAAAGGAGCTATATGTTGAGAAAGGAAGGAGGAAAGGGTGGGATGGAGAATTCTGTGGTCATGGATCCCTATAGCTCCTTAGCATCTTCCAATCCTGATATTCTTAACGTATACAACAATGCCTCTCAGAATTCTGTAACACATGACCAATTTTTCATTAGCGAAAATAATTTCTTTTTTTTTGGTTTTTTTTTTGAGATTGAGTTTTGCTTTTGTTGCCCAGGCTAGAGTGCAATGACACGATCTCAGCTAGCTCACTGCAATCTCTGCCTCCTGGGTTCAAGCAATTCTCCTGCCTCAGCCTTCCAAGTAGCTGGGAATACGGGCATGTGCCACTATGCCCAGCTAATTTTTAGTAGAGATGGGGTTTCACTATGTTGGTCAGGTTGTTCTCAAACTCCTGACCTCAGGTGATCCACCCACCTCAGCATCCCAAAGTGCTGGGATTACAGATGTGAGCCACCGTGCCTGGCCAGTGAAAAGAATTTCTATATTCAGTGTTGCATCAACTAAAACATAAATGAAAAACTAAATTTTACTGGAAACTGCCTAATTCAGGGCCAACTTTCCTGAATATTGGTATCACTTAGCTAAGATTTTAAGTGTTAGATTGTTCTGAAGAGATTGTAAATGAAGTGTTTTTTTTTTTTTTAATTTTTGTGTTGTGTGGTATACATTTATTGAAAGAGAAATTTATGCAAAGTAATGGATGGCTTGGATGAAACCACTAGGGAAAGTAGTATGCTGCCTAGTTTTTCAGATGAAAAGCCTGATTTTTTCTCTAGAAAAAGAATCTTCATATTTTAGTCTTCATGGCCTCTTTACAGTCCAACTGTGATACGAAATACCTCACCTGGAATTAGTCTACAAAGCAGTTGGAAATTTTCAGAAAGTAATTAAAGAAGAATTGCTAAATGAAACCATGTAGTTTGAATCCACTATTCCATCAATACATTTGAGAGTTCATTTTTGAGTTTATACCTATTTCTTTTGATTGATTCCTGAACATTAAAAATAGTTATCCATTCAAATCCTTTGGTTTAAATGGCTGAGGAGAGGAAATCAAGAGAATATACACTAACGTTCAATGAAAATATTTGATAAATCTAATTTGCATTATTAACTTTAATTAGGGAAATGGTATTTGAATAGATGGCTCAAACATTTTAGATACAAGTTTGAATAAGTACTAATGTCTTCGTTATGTTTGTTAAATGTTTGTATATCCTGATGGCAACATCTGTATTCATGGCCTTTATTTCCACTACCCTGAAGGATTAATGTCAGAGCAATGCAGGCCGGGTTATAAAAATCTTGACTATGCATTGTTCTCCTGATATTCTTCCCTAAAAATTGCCAAGAGAGCTACCAGTAAAGAGAGGGTCAGTATTAATTATAGCAAGTTTAGCTTTCCTGCATATTGCATGAGACATGAGGATAATAATAGTCTCCTACCTTCATAATTTTGTGTTATGTTAATGATCGTCAGTAAGGCAATGTGCCAGGAAGACTACACAGCCTTTTACTTCTGCCGGAGGTATCTGCGTTTTAATCCAAAATATCTATGTTTAAATTTCATCTCCCAAAAGAGATCCCATTGAGTCTACTCTGTCTTTTGAAACGCTTCATTGTGCC
Source organism: Alouatta palliata (assembly GCA_004027835.1). Lineage (NCBI taxonomy): Eukaryota > Metazoa > Chordata > Mammalia > Primates > Atelidae > Alouatta > Alouatta palliata. The sequence goes on along the minus strand of PVKV010028155.1, from coordinate 14,090 downwards.
GGTGAGTGGATTTTCATGCTGTGGTGCAGTCAGATGCACTGTAGCTCTACAGCAAGTGTTCCCTAAAGAGATGCTTCTGTACTTCGCTTCTTCCCTGGATATAGCAACTATGGCAATGGGCCAGTGAGACTGCGAAAATACTCTCAAATTAGGCATAGGCTGATGATAATTGTTAATTATTGAATGTCGCTAGCTGAGGAAAAATACATGCAGTGGCAAATAAATGGTATGGGAAAGTACCAGCCACACTGTCGTAGTATTCAACCCATCAGTCTTTATAAATAAAAGGCAAATTCAATTAGGCTAAGTAGATGGTTATTTAACAATAGTCGATAAAATATTTCTTCCCCGTATAGTAAATAAGGCTTATATTTAACCACAGCTTAGTATATTCCAGCGTTAGTAGCAGGGCAGTTTGTTTTCATAGCTTCATCTAAACAGCACTTTGTGTTGACACTTCTATTGCGTATTTAATGAACTCATATCAAATATGCATGGCAAATAAATACTATGTTCTTGGTAAACCTTTATTCTTTCCCCACTCTCTTGATCTTCTCAAGTGAAATAACACACTTTTCACAATATATTTCTTCTCTCATAAAAATGGATATCACAACATTGTAACTAAATCTTATTTCAATATTTTTGCAAGACAGTAAAGAGAATTCTAGATCGTTGTAAGTGCAGACCGCTGCTATTTTAAAATGCAGCTCTGAAGTCTACCTCAGTTTGCCTCTGAGCAGCCAGTCTATTAAAAAGTATCATTCTGACGAAAAGGATTAAGCCTTCCTGAAAGTCCTTAATCTGCTGCCCATATGGAAAAGCACTGTGGCAATGCATATGATGCTGGCAATAAGAATCAGGGCTGCCATGATGGCTGCTCTTAGCCCTCTGTGTGTAAAAGCATACAGAGAATGGAGCCGCAGTGTGGCTCCACGTTTGGGCATAGGAGCACGGTATCGTTAATTTCTGCCGGCAACAAAGTAAGGAATTTTAAAGTAATCAGGGTTGTTGGATGTACCTTTGCTGTCCATGAGGTTGCTACAAAGTAGTTGTACAAGTGACTTAAGTTTCAGAGATGGAAAAGGGTCATATAATTGGCAGGTCCCTAAATCTCCTGCCTAAGCCATTACTTAAAACACGAGTAAAAGCTGAGTAGTGGAGAGACAGAGAGATGAATCCGTCAATACATTGCCTCTTGATTTCTGGCAAAAGCATATTTAGATTGTGATACTGCCAGGAACGTCACTTTCACGGAGGGAGTAGAGGGCGGCAATCGGCTCCCCAGGTTTTTAGAACTGGCATGTGGTTCAGCAAAACAGAGAGCAAAATAGTGATTTCTTCCCTTTCTTGTAGATAAATATGAAGAGAGAAACTGCCATGCAGTGTTTGCCTTGCCCAGAGAAGGAATGTGTGATCTATAAGGGTTTTCCTGGTAATTAAATTTTGTAAAGGACACGAATCCCTTTATTTATACTGAGTAACTTTGAGACCAGAAATAACAAATGTTTGATTCTTTAGCTCAATGGACTTTGAAATAAATGCTTATTTTTGTTCATCTCCAGCTTTAGGTATTTTTTGAAATTCAGCTTTAAAGCTAGCCTTCCTTGTAATTCACTATGGGATGTCTTTATACACTGCTGACAGTAATACAACTCATTTTGGATGATTAACTTAACCCCCAGTATTGCAAGAGTCATGCTGCATTAGCATATCTTTCAAGGAATAGTTGCAGTGTGAGAAAATTGCCTGTAGGATTATTTGCAACTAGGAACTTGTGAAATGTAAAATAAAATTGAAGACTATAAAGTAAAACATCAAAGCTACCTAAAATATTAATAGCCAGCACTCTAAAAAGTAATTTAGAAGATTGCATGAGGTAGTGAAAATTACTAATTTAAAAACAGAGTTAAAAACAGGCAGCAGTTTTAGAACAAACAACAGACAACAGAAATTCATTTTGTTCATACTATAAAAGGAGTTCAAGAGATATTGAAGCCCTATCAGCCGAGAGGGTCCAAAGTTCAATATTTGGCCATTCTGAACTTAGAAAAAAAAAAGAAAGCGAAATTGACATTTCCCCTACTTCAAAATCGAAGAGGAAATAAATGTAAGTTACCCTTAGGAAAATATTGTGGGGGATCCAAATAGCATTTTCAATTCTCCCTGGAAATTTTGTTTCATTGGGACATTTGTTTTTTGACTTGCTCTGCGGTATTCACCTGTGGTTCAGAGGTCATTTGATTGGCTATTTCTTAGGCATTTTTCATGTTCAAAGCCAATTCTTGAGTATTCTCATTCTCAGTTAGTTTTTGTTTTGAGAGTAAAAGTATCAAGTGACATGGTGAATGTATCTCCTTTTCTTAGAGATACAGTCACCTTTTTAAGGGATATAGAATTGGTTTCTAAGGTATAAAATATGTATTTTGGAGTCAAGCACACCAGGGTTCAGGTCTTGTCCCTACTACTTCCCAGCTGTGTGACCTTGGGCAAATTGTTTAACAACTTAAGCCTTAGTTTTCTTATCGGTAAATCGGTCATAATATCTACCTCAATCTATTATCCAAGATTCCATGAGATAATGCCCATAAAAGTTTCAACATATTGCTTGGCAAATAGCAACACCCAATACGTTTTAGTTATTTTATTATTCAACATTCAAGCTGGTAGTTTCAGAGGTGGCCAACAAGGCCCAGCAGGATAGCCTAGAGCTCTGTGTGCAGGTTGTGACATGGCAGATGGTGATGTGTGTGTGTGGGGGCTTTTATGGTCTCTTTCACACTAGGAAAAAGGTTCTCTGCTTAGATTAGTAAAGATAGAAAGGGGGCTGCGGCAGAGAAGAGATGGGAAGTGGGAGAACTGTATCTCTTGCCTCTAGGGAGTGGTGACTCAGCGCTCCAGCTGGGGTGCCTAAATTTGTTGGGATGCCAACCTAATGGAGAAAAAATAAGTTAAAATTGGGCATTTACGGGTAAAAACATTACAGTATTTCAAGATATCTGGTGAAGTGCAAACTGTATCCAGTGTTAGAAGATCGAGGTTAAAGCAAGATTAGAGCAATTAACATGCATATTATATTAAAAAATAACAAAAACAGTAAAAAGAAGGAAGGAGGGAAAGGCAGAGAAAAAAGAAAGAAATCGCACACACTAGAGAAGTTAAAAAAGAAACAAAAGAAATAGCAGCTTAGAACAGGGATGTTGAAGAAAATGACAATGTTGACACCATTTCATTAAAACTGACTGTATGTCAGGCTTTATCCCAGGCATTTTAGTTATGATACATTTTTTAACTCAAGTTTTGAACAAAGATCTTATTATTTCCTGCTATTTCTATTTTACAAGCAGAGAAATAGTTTTTAGAAAATTTATGTTACTTATCCAAGATACAAAGTATTTAGGAAGTCAGGAGTTCAGAAAATATGAGTAAAATGTTCTTTAAATGATTGGAATCAAATGAGATCATGTTATATGACTCGAAGAAACCAGACTATAATATAGGAAAAGACACTGTGAAAGTCACTGTGAAAGTTGGACTTAAACCATATAAAAGCCATCAAATTATGATGGTTATTATATATGTACCATATTTTGGCAGTTTGCTGTTGTTCTAAAACATCATTTTATTTATATCATGTATAGCATGTGTATATGCACCTCTGTTTTAATTATGCATTGAGTCAGTATATTTTAATATTAACTGAGCATTATTAGAAGCATATCACTTAAAATATGCCGAGGAATCAATAAGACAGGAACACAGTGCCTTACTTTATACTTAGGTGTCAACGTCTGGTCCTTAGCAGGTTGTATTCTGTGTTCAGCATTTTGCTAGGACTTTGTGTAAATAAAAAAAGAAAATATGATCCATGTTGTCACTGAGCTCATAGTATAGCTAGGGATCGTAAGATACATGAAATGATATAATATAAAATTGTTACAAAAGCAAGTAAGTATAATAAATGATGTTGCTTAATCTGTGCTATAAGAATTCAGAAACAAGTCATTGTGGCTAGAGTTTTGGGGAAGAATATTAATAAATGTTAGTAACTAATTTGTAAGAGGTTATATAAATAAAACAATAAGTACTAAAAGAAGACACTGGGAAATCCTTTGTCTTTCTAGAATTAGGAAGAGTTTAACCATAATGAAAAGTTTAGAAGTCAAAAAATGAAACATTTTACTATATTAAAAAAATCTACTGAGTAAAAATGTTTTAAGCAAGTGTATAATTAAGTGAGCAGATAAATGCTCAATTCAACCAATATGTGAGACAAATGGGTCATTCTTTTAACTACATAGAGAGCTGATAGAAAATTTTAAGAGAGATACACATAACCTCCTCTCAAAATGGAACCAGGATATGAACTGACGGTTTACCAAAAAGGACACACACATTGTTCTTAAGCATATGAATATTTACTTAATCTCACTGATAATAAGAAAAATATAAGTTCAAACTATGTTGAAATAGCATTTTTTAAATTATCTAAGCCCAGAGTGGACCCCCAAATAAACTATATGGACTAGTCAGGAAAGCAGGTTCCCCAGAAGAATTTCGGTTTTATGTCATACAAAAAGCAGAAATAAATGCTAGGTTGTAAGTAATTAAAAACATTAACGATCTAGCGTAAGTGCTAAAGCTATATTATGTCATCATTTCATCTTGACATGAGTGTTTCTAATGAAGAGATAATATATTCAGGAAATGTTCAAAATATTTTGTGTACTCAAATATGTTTTAAGACTTTTGCTTTCTGACAAAATGAGTAACAGGACATGAGATTTACAACCTGACTTGGAATAACTAAAAAAAGTGGACAAAATGTATTAAAGCAGAATTTTCAAGACACTGAACATTAGAGAATGAAGCATGGTGATTCTGAAGTCAAAAAACAAAGTAAGCGCTAAAATGATCCCAGTTTATTGCCTTAAAGGATTTTCAGACTGCAGTACATGAAGAAGGAAGTATGACAATGTCCAGGACTTCCGAAGAGAAGGAGTTGAGATTTTATGGAGTCCACCAGAGCTAGAGTTCACATTGCAGAGTACTGGAAAAAGGGAAGTATACAACAAACAGAAAACAAAATCTCCAGGTATCTGTAAGTGTTTCCCCTCAAGTAATCAGCAAAGTACTTCTCAGACAATATATCTGAGGAAATTACTGGAGGCCAGGAAAAGAACTACCTCATAGAATTGAAAGTAGCCATACTCAGAGCTCACACAGGACTAAGGATATTTCGTATTCTCCAGCCAGATTGGGAAACTATGTAATTTCCAGTGAATTGCGTAAATACTGAGAATCGTCTTGCCTCAGTGGAGGGGAAAAATTAGACATAGACTACTGTTTTTCTTCTGCCTAACAAGTCTTAAAAGCAAGACCCAAAAGGATCAAACCATTTCCAAGTTACTTAACAGAATCCCAGAACAATGTTCAAAAATATTAGAGGATATAAAAATATCCAACATCCCACAGGTATGATTAAAAATTTCTGGCATGCAATCAACAAATTAGTAGGTATGAAAAGAAGCAAGAAAAGGAAAGTCATAATAAAGAGAAAAATTAATCACTTGAAGCCAACCCAGATCTGAAACAGATGTTAGAATTAATAGACAAGGACATTAAAAGAGTTATTATAACTCTATATATTCTAAAATCTAAAAGAAAGATTGAAAATGTTACATAGAGAAATGTGAAATTAAAAAAAAGATCAAAATCAGATTTCTAGAGATGAAAATTATGATGTCTGAGATTAAAAATACACTGAGTGGAATTAATGGCAGATTAGATATTGCAGAAGAAAAGTTTACTAAACTTTAAGATTGAGCAGTAGAAACAATGCAGAATAAAAACAGAGGGGAAAAGACTTAAGGAATACAACATATATTTGTTTTCTGTTCGTATATCCTCTTTTGAGAAGCGCATATTCATGTCATTTGCTCACTTTTGAATAAAGTTATTTTTTTCTCATTGATTTGTTTAAGTTCCTTATAGATTCTGGTTATTAGTCCCTTATTAGAGGTCTAGTCTGCAAATATTCTCTCCCATTCTGTTGGTTGTCTGTTTACTCTGTCGAGAGTTTCTTTTACTATGCAGAAGCTATTTAGTTTAATTAAGTCCAATTTGTCAGTTTTTGTTTTTGTAGCATTTGCTTTGAAATCTTACGCATAAATTCTTTACGTAGGCCCATGTCTTGAAGAGTTTTTCCTGGATTTTCTTCTGGGACATTTATAGTTTGAGAATTTACATTTAATTCTTTAATCCATCTTGAGTTAAATTATATACAGGGTGAGAGGTAGGGTTCCAATTTCATTCTTTTGCGTGTGGCTAGCTCAACATCACTGATCATAAGAGAAATGCAAACTAAAACCGCAATGAACTATCACCTCACACCCATCAAAATGGCTATTACTAGAAAGTCAAAACATAACAAATGTTGGTGAGGATGCAGAGGAAAGAGAATGTTGGTGTGAATGCAAATTAGTTCAACCCCTGTGGATGGAAAACTGTATGGAGATTTCTCAAAGAATCAAAAATAGAGCTACCATTCAACCCAGCAATTCCAGTATTAGGAATTTACATTTTAAAAAAATGCTTTGTATCTTAAAAAGAATACAAAGATCATCAGACAGAAAAAAACTTTAGGTATTCTAATATATGTGTAATTGGAATCCCCAAAGGAGCAGAAAACGAGAGGGGACAGAAAATGTTTGAAGAAATAATGGAAGACTGTAAAACCACAGATCCAACAAGCTCAACAGATCTCAAGTAGAAAACTATACACAGGCAAAAAATAATCTATTTACTCAAAATGAATGATAAAATGGAAATCTTAAAAGCAGATAAAAAGACATGTTGTCTACAGAGAACCAAAAATGAGAATGGCAGATTTCTTGCTAGAAACAATGCAAGTGAGAAGACGGTGGAGTAGCAGTTTTAAAGTTCCAAAAGAAGAAAAACCATCAACACGGAATTCTGTAACCAGATTAGTTTCTATTTCAGCTTCAAGATAAAAAGGCCTGGACAAATGCTGCAACAAAGAAAATGTTGGAAAAACTGCAAATTAATGACCTTTCTTGAACTTATCAGAGAGTTGCAAGGAGAAATCTTTGGATAGGGAGCATCTGAGAGAGAAACAGGATCCAAGCATTTGCTTGCTAAAACAGACACCACTGGCTACTTTAAAAGCCAGTGAGAAGCTACAGCTAAAAATTGCTAAAAATGGAATGTAGGGGCTGGCACGAGAGTGCAAAGCCTCTGGATACTTGGGAAATTATAACATTTTCATATTCTAACATTCTTTTAGAAAACCTTGACCCCACTAGGCTCTAATGGGATGATGGAGAAAAAAATCCTGAGATATATTTTCTTATGGTGCTTGATGCAGGAAGAGAAGAACAGCTACCCAAACTCTACCCCAAATAATTTTTTCTGCCTCCCTTTCAGATAAAATGCCTTAATCTTTGAGGGTGGGTGGTGGTGGTGAAGAGTAACAAAACACATTGCTTTAGGGCACTGGTAGACACCTATTGCAATTTGGGGAAGGAAATTTTTCTAAAAGCTCTACCCATGAGGAAGAGCAAGCATAAGTTTCAGGCTCAACACTACAGCAAGAAGAGAAGCAAGAGCATGTGTGAAGGACACTTCTTTGTTGGACTCACAGACACTATAGTAGCTTAAGGTTGAGACTTATTTAAAACAGTAGAAAGTACATCCTTTTCCTCCTCTGTCACTAGGCTAACAGCTGTTGAATAAAGATAGCAGTGGAGTACAGTTGGAAGAGCTGCAAGAAGCAGATTCTCTCTGAGGAGCAGTGCAATGGAAAAACACTAAAGGGGAAGCAAACATTTAAAAACTTACCTTAGCCAACCATCTCATACCCTCAACTCAAGATATGACTAGAGGAATTTGAAGTCTGTGGTGAACTGAAGCTAGCCATAGCAACGACAAATCTCAAACAGAGCCCAACTCCGGACTACATCAAAGGAACCCCTCACTAATGGGTTACCAGAAAAAAAGGTGTGTTCTTACCCAAGCATAGAAATACTTACCTCAGTATGTACTGTGCTATGCAAGATGTCTGGCTTTCAACAAAAAATTGTAAGGCATATAAAAAGGCAAGGAAAAACATATTCTGAAGAAAATAGGGTGATCACTAAAAGTAGACTCAGATATGACACTGATGTTGGAACTGTTTGACAGAAAATTTATAACTGTGATTAATACCTTAAAAGCTGTAATGGAAAAGTTAGAGTGCATGCAAAATCAGATAAGTAGTTTCAGCAGAGGGACAAACTAGAAAGTATTAAATGGAAATGCTGGAAATTAAAAACATGGTAACCCAGATGAAGAATGTCTTTCGTGGAATCATTTGTGGACTTGACTTAGTAACAGAAAGAATCAGTGGACTTGAAGAGAGGCCAACAGATTGCACAAAGTAAAACACAATGTGCTAAAAGTGGGTGGTGGTGGTGAGGAAGGAGACCCCCTCTCCTTGGCCTGTGCTTGGAGAAAAGGAGGAAACGAAAGTTAAAAGTCAGCCAGATGAGGTCAGTGGAAGAACCGGTTGGCGGCACTGACCAGATCTGTAGGTTAAAAATTAAACCCCCTACTCCTACCACAATCCTATCTATAGATCACAGGCCTGGTATGGAGGAACCTTATCCCGGAAGGCATTGTTCTTACTTAACCACTCAAGACCCGTATCTAGTCATGTCCCCCACGCTTGCTTAATCAATCATGACTCTCTCACATGTGCACCTCTTATCTCTTAGATTGTGAGCCTTTAAAAGGGCCAGGATTTTCTCTGTCGGGGAGCTTGGTTGTTGAGGCATCTATTCCTGTCACAGCTCTTGCCTGAATAAAATTACCACTTCCTTCCCTGTTTGGTGTTTGAGAGATTTGTCCATGGCCGCTCCTGCTTCAGTGGGGCAAAGAAAGAAAAGAAAAACGGAACAGAGCATTCAAGAGCTGTGGGACAGTATTGAGTCTGGCATGATTGAATTTCTAGTAAGAGAAGAACAAGAATGGGTGGTAGAAATATTTGAAGAAATAAGAGCTGAAATTTTCTAAAATTATTGAGAGACATAAGCAAATTAGCCTCCCCAAATTAGAGAACACCAAGCAAAATCAATACCATGAACACCACACCTAGAAATTTTATATTTAGACTGCTGAAAGTGAAATATCAAGAGATGATTTTGAAGGTAGCCAGAGGAAAGATACGTTACTTACGAAGGAAGAGGAGGCTAATTACAGCAGTTACCAGAAACCATGTGATCCAGAAGACAAGTGAAGGGCACCTTTAGAATGATGAAGGAAAAACAGAAACAAAAAAGTCTGTCACTCTAGAATTCTACACCCAGTGAAAATATTCTCTAAAAGTGGAGGAGAATCAATACTTTCTCAGACACAGAAAAATGGAGAAAATTCATTCTTGGAAGTCTCACCCTATACAGCATTTTAAGGGAGATTTTTCAGGCGTAAGTACTATAATATTTATCAAAAGAAATAAACTGTGTTGAAAAATAAATAAATTAAGGTAGAATACAATTATTATTTTTAGAATGTAATAACTTTAAAGGGTATTGTTAAACCAAAAATAGCAATAATATTATGTGTGTTTAGTGTATATTGAAAAGCCCTTTGGCAATCACTAAAAATTTTTAAAGGTACAAATAATAATAGGCAAAATGAAATCATAAAAATTGATCAGTTAACCCAAATGAAAGCAGAAAAAAGAAAAAAAAATTATTCAGACATTTCATTCCTTGGTATTTATCAAAGCGAATGAAAACATATGTTGATTGAAATTTTTGTATGTAAATGTTCCTAGCTGCTTTATTTGCAATTATAAAAACTGGGAAATAACCTGAATATCCACCACGGATTAATGGATAAGCAAATAGTGAAATATTTTTTCAGCAATCTAAAGGAATACATAATTGATATATAACTATTTAAATGGATCTCAAAATAATGATAATGAGTCAAAGACGTTGGTCAGAAAGGGATATGTTTTTATTTATATAAAATTCTAGATGAGGCAAACTAACCTGTAGTGATAAAAAAAGTAATTTGATAGTTGCCTAGAAATAGGAGCAGAATGGATAGGGTGTGGGAGACTGCAATGTGACAGGAGGAAGCTTTAAGGGTGTTGGAAGAGTTTATCTTGGTGTGATGGTTTCATGAGTGTGTGTATATATAAACTTATGAAACTGTAGTCATTGAAAATGTGTACTTTGTTGTATGTCAATTGCACCTTAATAAAGCTGTTGGGAAAATATGTTTAAAGCAGACATTTATTATATAGCACTTCCTTGTTTGAAACAACTGTATTTTTCATTTCCTTACAACTTTAGTATGCTTTCTTAAATTTGTTCTCTTATTAATATTTTTGGATGCAAGATCAGAATATTATGGCTAACTTCTCTTATACAAAAGTTGCGGCCCCAAAATATGAATAGATTTCTGCTACATCATATGCTGCTTAGTAGTATCAGAAAGTCCATCATTCTGACTTAATTTCCATCTCATTTTCTTCCCGCTAAGTCGTTATGTGGCCAGCAGCTCACCAAGCCTTTTCCTTTTTTTTCTGTGCACACAGCTGGACTACATTTTCCATCCTTCCTTGTGGTTAGATGTGGCCGTTTGACTGAGTTCTAGCTAATGGAATATGAACTGAAGCGATAGGTACCACTTTCAGACCTGGCCCATAAACACCTTCTGTAACCTTCTTATCTTTCCTCATTGTCTGGCTGAATGAGGACCCCCTCTAAGACCCTGCAAGATGGTGGAGCCACAATGTAAAAATTTCTTTATACATTAAATGTGAAAAGCTGCCTGTTTAGCTACACAACTAAACTGTTGTGTAGTCTTGAATTAAATTTTATTGGAAGAAGACATGAAATTTGGTGATTGGTTTGTAACAGCATCAGTATTACCAGAACTAATATACGCTGTTCATTAGTGATGCTGGTAAGGGTGGCTCTTAAGACGGCAGTGTTTTTCCAAAGGGTCTTTTCTGAGCTCTTTTTATACATGTTACTCTGGTGCCAGACTCACAATAGATATTTAATAAATGCTTTTTAAGTTTGTTGACTTACTTTTTTCTTTTTCTTTTTGGAAGACAGCAACAAAAAAGAGACTACTGTTTTGTTTCAGTTAGCATTTCTTTAAAATAAAATGAAAAAGTAAATTTTAGAAGTTTTGTCAATACAGTTGTCTCCCAGCAGCTCTCTCTATTATCTGCAAGAATAAAAATCATATAACATTTGGATTGAAGGAAATAATTACTACTGAAATAGAACATATATAAGGATTTGCAGTTACTTACAGAGAACTCATTCACACTTTTGATCAAAATTCCATTATACAATTCCGAATTATGTTTTCAAAAACAAATTACAAAACAAAATATTCTTTAGTGCAAAATCATCTTGTAAAAGGATTATTTTCATGAACAGCGCTATTTCATTTCAATTTGTGGGTGTTATTTCTAAAGAAACTATTAACTGGCTCTATTTCTTTGGAGGATTTACTGAAACAAACTCGACTACATGAATGCAGAAGAAAGGTAGTGGTTGTTCTACAGTCCAACTAACTGGTAATTGTTAAAAAGTCAATCCCGTGGCATTCTTTTTCTGCAACGCTGCCTCCACTAGACATTTGCTCTACCTTGCATGTGGCATAACCACAGACTCTAAATTCAACACATACCTCAGAAGAGGAAAAAAAAGAAGGCTTTTATCAAATTGCAAGAAATAGCCTTTCTAGAGAAATTACTTCAATCATAGAAGAATTGCTATTGCTTTAAGGAGTGAAAAAGAAATGTATGTGGATAGTTCAGTCTGGAGTTTAGAGAGGGAGGTGTGAAATGGCCACTCAAAGATGTAGATAAAGTCCTTCCTTTGCAGCAAATTGTTTAATGGAGCCTTTACTTGACAAGTTACAGATGGGCTCTGAAAAAATACAAGCTAACTCAGTTCAGAGGGTAGTATTACCTGGGGCTATGCACTTTACACACTGAGATACAGATGTTCAATGAATATCAAGATATTCTTGATGAAGCTCTGTCCTTTCGACTTTATTTGCTTATTTATTAGAGATAACTATTCACTAGAGAAGTAGACATAAGTTTGGTAACTAGTAAACTCATCCCATACATACTAAAAATGAAATCTTCATTCAAAGAGTGGAGCGCTTAAGAGCTTAAATAGGTTGGGAATACCCCAAAGAGAGGTTGAAGAGAAAGCCTTGAGGCAGTTCATAGGTCACAGACCTTCAGATGAGTGAGAAGTCACTCAAGAACCCTCCTCTATACCTTATTCAAAATATATCAATGGACTTAATGTGAATAAGTCAACTCCATTCCTTTTTCCTGGAAGATCATAAATAGAAAATCAAAGAACTAAAATCAGAGGGCTAAAAAGGACTTACAGAAGTCACAGAGTTCACTAGTTTGCCTCCCAGCATAGGATAGCATCTAAGTCTAACAAGACAGGTGATGAATATTCTTAAAGGCAGCTGGTGGTTCACCCTGTTCAAATGGATGTCCAACTACTGTTTATTAAAAGAAAGAGCCTTTAAAAAACTGATACTAGTGGCAAAACCCTTTGAACTTAAACGTGTGTGAAATATCATGAACCACCAGTGTTCTTACAGAGTTTTAGAATTCTTGGACTCCTCACCAGCAACCCTAGGCAACATGGTTTAGAGTTATGTTTTAAATCACTTATCTGTGGATGAATGAAACAGATTTAAAAAAAAAAACAAAAACATATTTGGCCTTTACATTTCTCCCCATCCACAAGCAGTTGGAACTGGGTTTAACAATCTGTTTTCATGTGTCCTTTCTGCTCTGCTGTGGTTTGGATGTTTATCCCCTCCAAATATCATGTTCAAATTTAACCCCAGCATAATGGTGTTGGGAGGTGGGGCTTATTGGGGGGCGTTTAGGTTGTGGGGGTGATGCCTCATGAACGGTGGTATTCTGGTGGCAGTGAGTGAGTTCTCACTCTCATGAGAATCCATTGGTTCTTGAGGGCATAAGTTAGTTTTCCCAAGAGTGGGTTGTTATAACACCAGGACAGGACACCTCTCGGGTTGGGCCTCTCCCCTCCTTTGACCTTCTCTATCATGTTCTGGTGCAACACAAAAGCCCTCATTAGCAGACAGAAGCCAGGGCCATGCTCCTTTTACAATCAGGACTGTGAGCTAAAGAAACGTCTTTTCTTTATAAATCCCCCAGACTCCACTGTTCCTTTATAGCAACACTAAATGGACTAAGACATTCTCCTTCTGTCTTATTTCTAGGGTCATGATTTGTGATTAGAAAAATTTGGTGTAATAGAGAGAACTCTGGACAAGAGTCAAGAGTCTCAGATTCTAGTGTTACTTGCATGATGTACTTTGAGGCCTTGGACAATTCATGTGGTTTCTCTGAGAGAGGTTGTGATAACCTCAGAAGTCACTTTAATTCCAACATGTGCAATTTGTTGAATACCTATTATGTGCCAGTCACTTTACAGACATGGTGTCATTTAATCCCACAACCTTTGAGATATTAGATCAGTAACTTGTTCAATGTCACTAAGTGGGCCACTGGCAGTGTGGGATATGAATACTTGCTTTACTTCTCAGGGTATCCCCCAACCCTACTGTTAATCTTGGAATGAAAGATGCTATGTTAGGAGCATCTGGGAAGATCAGAGTTTTTGCCTTTGACTAATGCCATTTCTGGAATGAATCAAAATCATCAAAAACAAGGAAACAACTTTTTTTCCTATCTAACCTCCATATACAGAAGACTGTGGTCTACTGAGAACCAGACTTTGGTATTTGGGGACACTAACCTATTGTGCGTGATATAAAGGGAGCTGTAGAAAAATGTTAACTGCTGTGTGGCTTTACTATGTTTAAATTCTGACACCTAGCAGTCTTATTGATAGCAAATAGGCATTACAGTCTGTTCCAGGATTATTGTCAGCAATGAACAATAGTTGAGGTGAGTGGTCCTCAGTTGGTGGCAGTTTTACACCCCTCCCCACCACTGGAATATTTGGCAATGTTTGGAGACATTTTGACTGTCA
>PVKV010028154.1:0-25373 GCA_004027835.1 Alouatta palliata | reverse complement strand
TAGATTCTGGATATCAGCCCTTTGTCAGATGGGTAGACTGCAAAAATTTTTTCCCATTCTGTTGGTTGCCGATTCACTCTAATGACTGTTTCTTTTGCTGTGCAGAAGCTGTGGAGTTTGATTAGGTCCCATTTGTCTATTTTGGCTTTCGTTGCCAATGCTTTTGGTGTTTTGGTCATGAAGTCCTTGCCTATGCCTATGTCCTGAATGGTTTTGCCTAGATTTTCTTCTAGGATTTTTATGGTGTTAGGTCTTATGTTTAAGTCCTTAATCCATCTGGAGTTAATTTTAGTGTAAGGTGTCCAGTTTCTGCTTTCTGCACATGGCTAGCCAGTTTTCCCAACACCATTTATTAAACAGGGACTCCTTTCCCCATTGCTTGTTTTTGTCAGGTTTGTCAAAAATCGGATGGTTGTAGATGTGTTGTGTTGCCTCGGAGGTCTCTGTTCTGTTCCATTGGTCTATATCTCTGTTTTGGTATCAGTACCATGCTGTTTTGATTACTGTAGCTTTGTAGTACAGTTTGAAGTCCGGTAGTGTGATGCCTCCAGCTTTGTTCTTTTTGCTTAGAATTGACTTGGCTATGCGGGCTCTCTTTTGGTTCCATATGAAGTTTAAGGTGGTTTTTTCCAGTTCTGCGAAGAAGGTCATTGGTAGCTTCATAGGGATAGCATTGAATCTGTAAATTACTTTGGGCAGTATGGCCATTTTCATGATATTGATTCTTCCTAGCCAGAGCATGGAATGTTTTTCCATCTGTTTGTGTCCTCTCTTATTTCCTTGAGCAGTGGTTTGTAGTTCTCCTTGAAGAGGTCCTTTACATCCTTTGTTAGTTGTATTTTTAGATATTTTATTCTCTTTGTAGCAATTGTGAATAGGAGTTCACTTTTGATTTGGCTCTCTGTTTGTCTGCTATTGGTGTATAGAAATGTTTGTGATTTCTGTACATTGACTTTGTATCCTGAGATTTTGCTGAAGTTGCTTATCAGTTTCAGGAGATTTTGGGCTGAAACGATGGGGTCTTCTAAATATAAAATCATGTCATCTGCAAATAGGGACAATTTGCACTATTTCCTCTTTTCCTAATTGAATACCCTTTCTTTTTCTTTCCTGATTGCTCTGGCTAGGACTTCCAATACTATATTGAATAGGAGTGGTGGGAGAGGGCATCCTTGTCTAGTGCCAGATTTCAAAGGGAATGCTTCTAGTTTTTGCCCATTCAGTATGATATTGTCTGTGGGTTTGTCATAAATATGGGATTATGTGAAAAGACCTAATATACGCCTGATCAGTGTACCGGAATATGATAGGGAGAATGAATCCAAGCTGGAAAGCACTCTTCAGGATATTATCCAGGAGAACTTCCCCAACCTAGCAAGGCAGGCCCACATTCAAATACAGGAAATACACAGAACATCACAACAATACTCCTCTAGAAGAGCAACTCCAAGGCACATAATTTTCAGGTTCACCAGGGTTGAAATGAAGGAAAAAATACTAAGGGCATTCAGAGAGAAAGGTCAGGTCACCCACAAAGGGAAGCACATCAGACTCACAGCGGATCTCTCAGCAGAAACCCCACAAGTCAGAAGAGAGTGGGGGCCAATATTCAACATCCTTAAAGAAAAGAACTTTCAACCCAGATTTTCATATCCAGCCAAACTAAGCTTAATAAGTGATGGAGAAATAAAATCCTTTACAGACAAGCAATTGCTGAGCGACTTTGTCACTACCAGACCTGCCCTACAAGAACTCCTGAAGGAAGCACTAAACACAGAAAGGAAAAACCAGTACCAGGCATTGAAAAAAACAAAAAACAAAAAAACCCAAATGGTAAAGACCAATGACACAATGAAGAAATTATGCCAACTAAAGGGCAAAGCAATCAAGCAGTAATAAAATGGCATCATCAAATTCACACATAACAATATTAACATTAAATGTTAACAGAATTAACGGACTAACTTCCCCAGTCAAAAGACAGACTGGCAAATTCGATAAAAAGCCAAAAACTATCAGTGGGTTGTATTCAGGAAAATCATCTCATGTGCAAAGACACACATAGAATCAAAATAAAGGGATGGAAGAAGATTTACCAAGGAAATGGAGAGAAAAAAAAAAAAAAAAGGAGTGGCAATCCTAGTCTCTGATAAAACGCACTTTAAACCAACAAAAATCCAAAGAGACAAAGAAGGGCATTACATAATGTTAAAAGGATCAATACAACAAGAAGAGCTAACTATTCTAAATATATATGCACCCAATACAGGAGCACCCAGATACATAAAGCAAGTCCTTAATGACCTACAAAGAGACTTAGACTCCTGGACAATAATAGTGGGAGACTTTAACACTCCACTGTCAACATTAGACAGATTAATGAGACAGAAAATCAACAAGGAAATCCAGGACTTGGACACAGATCTGGACCAAGTAAACTTAATAGCTGTTTACAGAACTCTTAACCCCAATTCCACAGAATACACATTCTGCTCAGCACATCACACTTACTTTAAAATTGACCACATAATTAGAAGTAAATCACTCCTCAGCAAATGAAAAATAATGGAAATAATAACAAACAGTCTCTCAGACCACAGTGCAATCAAATTAGTTTCTTAATCCTGAGCTCTAACTCAAAACTGCACAACTTCATGGAAAATGAACAACTGGCTCCTGAACGTAGACTGGATAAACAATGAAATGAAGGCAGAAATAAAGACGTTCTTTGAAACCAAGGAGAATGGAGACATAACATACCAGAATCTCTGAGACACATTTAAAGCAGTGTCTAGAGGGAAATGCATAGCAATAAATGCCCACATGAGGAGCAAGGAAAGGTCTAAAATCGACACCCTATCATCAAAATTGAAAGAGCGTTACATTTTCAAAAATGTAGGGGGAGCAAGATTTAAAAAACTCAAAAGCTAGCAGAAGACAAGAAATAACTAAGATCAGAGCAGAACTGAAGGAGATAGAGACACAAAAGACCCTTCAAAAAATCAGCAAATTCAGGAGCTGGTTTTTTGAAAAGATCATCAAAATAGACAGACTGCTAGACAGACTAATAAAAAAGAAAAGAGAGAAGAATCAAATAGATGAAATAAAAAACGATAAAGGGGACATCACCACCAACTCCACAGAAATACAAACTACATCAGAGAATACTACAAACAACTCTATCCATGTACAAACCAGTAAATATGGACGAAATGGATAAATTCCTGGACATTTGCACTTTCCCAAGACTAAACCAGGAAGACGTTATAACAAGGCCTGAAGTTGAGGCAGCAATTAATAGCCTCCCAACTAAAAAAAGCCCAGATCCACATGGGTTTACAGCCAAATTCTACCAGACGTACCAAAAGGAGCTGGCACTATTCCTTCTGAAACTATTCCAAACAATATAAAAAGAGGGAATCCTCCCCAACTCATTTTATGAGACCAACATCATCCTGATACCAAAACTGGGCAGAGACACAACCAAAAAAGAAAACTTCAGGCCAATATCGATGATTAACATCGATGCAAATATCCTCAATAAAATACTGGAAACAGAATGCAACAGCAAATAAAAAAGCTTATTCATCATGATCAAGTAGGCTTCATCCCGGAGATGCAAAGCTGGTTCAACAAACCCTGCAAGTGTATAAATGTAACCCGTCACATAAATAGAAGCAAAGACAAAAACCACATGATTATCTCAATAGATGCAGAGAAGGCCTTCAACAAAATTCAACAGCCCTTTATGCTAAAAACTCTCAATAAACTAGGTATCAATGGTACATATCACAAAATAATAAAAGATATTTGCATTGTTTTAAAGAAAATAATGGGTTTTTGAAACAGCCAACAGGGCAAATCTAAGACAAACGTTGAACCCAGTTCAACAGGGTGATTTTTCTTTTCTGCTCTGTGCACAGAATGAGAGGTTCATCCTCCCTAGCTCATGACATGTTATCATCATTAGTTTGCACAAGTCTCCCTTTTTTTTGGTAAATTGTTTCTTCCTTCTTTAATTCTCTGCCCTAATTCACATTTGTACAGAATAAGCACCCATTGTTAAGTGTTAAATCTGTTTTTATCTTTTGCATGTTTATCTAAAAATATCTGTTAGAAACATGTTAATTTTTTGGTATATATAATATATATATTTTTCATTCATATCCACTTACCTACCAGTGAACATCAATGTGGCCTCCATTTCTTGCTACTATAAAAAAAAAATAAAGCAAATCTACAATGAGAATTTTTGTATCAGCAAAATGTTGTTACAATTTTTTTTTGTAATTAAAGTTTTTGAGTAAGCATATTCATTCATGCCTTCTAAATAGGCATATTACATAGAGATTTTCAAGCATTTTTAGATATTCTTTATACATTTTTGCTACCATAAAATTCCCTACAATGAACAAACTTGCTTCATCAAGATATTTAAAACAAGTTTTTTAGAGCAGTATATTCTTTTACACGTTGTGAACAGGCCTAATACATCAGAATTTTCACATATTTTTTAATGTTGCTATTTATATATTGATGTATCAAAAAATTAAATGCTTACATTCTTGTTTTAAGTTACTAAACGCCTTTAAATATCAGGGTTTTCATGTATAAAATCCAACACAAACATCCACATTGTTATGAGGATTTAAGGAGATAAGGCATTTGGAAGACTTAAAAGAGGGACAAACTTATTGCAAGCACTCAGGACAAGCTGTTGTTCTCTATCCACCTCAGTGTCATGTTCCCTTATCTGATATTTCTGCATAATGTCAAAACTAATTAATTCATATGCTTAAAATATCATATCCTTCACTGTCTATTAGATTAATTTCATAACATTGCAAGATTTTATAAAAGGAATCTTTACGGACATATTGAATGAATCAGTAAAGTCAATAATAGTAACAAATATTTATTGCAAATTTATTAGTATTAGGCACATGGTACGCATCTCATTAAATACCATAATAAGGAATTAAGCCATTTTTACATACAAGAGGCTTACAGAGGTGAAGTGATTTGTTTAAGGTCAGTAAGAAAGTGAATAGTGGTAAGAATTTGAACCTTAAGCCTCTTCATGTTTTGGTAAAGCTATGCATATCTTACAGTCATGCACTGATGCTATGTTTTCCTCACTCTGATAAATTTCTTCATGAATTACCCTCTTCCCACATGAAATACACACTGACAAACTTTCTTGTCCTGTGTTCAGAATCTACTCTTGCAGTTGTAAGGGAGATGACCTATCTTTCTGAATGATACAGATGATGGGATTTGAAAGCTTGAACACCCATGAGGTGTTCACCAGCTACAATCAGGTGGGTAAAATTGGTCATGCACGGTGGGGATGGGTCTGGTGTGTAGGATTGCGGTGGTGCTGTGGACAGTCCCTTGGACTTGAGGCAGAAGATGCAGGCTGGATTCTTCCTCTATCACCTGCTCACAGGCTGATTCCCAATGTTTTATAAAAAGTGTATTAGTCTGTTCTTGCACTGCTATAAAGAAATACTTGAGACTGGGTAATTTTTTAAAGAAAAGAGGTTCAACTGGCTTGCAGTTCTGCAGGTGTACAGGAAGTCTTGTGGTTTCTGATTCTGCGAAGGCCTCAGGAAACTTTTACCATGGTGGAAGACAAAGTGGGAGCAGGCATCTTACATGGCAGGTGCAGGACCCAGGTGGGGGGAGGTGCTACATAAACAATCAGATCTTGTGAAAACTCACTATCATGATAATAGTACCAGTGACAGTGCTAAACCACTCATGAAGGATCCATCCCCAGGATCACCTCCCACTAGGCCCCACCTTCAACAATGGGGATTATAATCCCACATGAGATTTGGGTGGGACACAGATCCAAACCGTATCAAATAGCAGTGAAATACTATGACTGAGAAGCAGTTTGTGAAACACAAATCACTGTTCAAAAAGGAGTCACCCAATGAAAAGGCTGCCTTGGGAATGGATAATTTTAAAAATAGTGGAGATTTGGGTTAAGTGAGTTTGGATGTTCCAGACTAGATATGAGGATCACCCATGTTTATCACTGGAAAAAAGAAGAAGGTTAAGATATGAGAATCAGGGATTCAGAATGGTTCTAAAGTACAGGGTGTGTGGGGCTGGGAATGTAATCATTTTGGTTTTTTTTTTTTTTTTGGTTTTGGGGGTTTTTTTTTTTTTTTTTTATAATCAGTAAACTTTATTTTTTAGAGCAGTTTTAGATTCACAGCAAAATTGAGCAGAAAGCACAGAGTTCCCATACACTCCCTGTACTCACACATGCGCAGCATCCCCAGCTATTGACACCCAGCACCACAGTGATGCATGTGTTCCAGGCAGTAAGCCCCCCTGGCGTTCTACACCATAAGAACTTAGTCACTTGTCGCTTCTAGGAGTTACAAATACTATTTTTCAGGTTGCCATATTTTACTTTGTTTTTGTTATATAGACGTGCATCACTATTATGGGAGGCAAATTAATCAAATTATCTGTATTTCTGATTTTTGAGTTATACTTTCAACATGTATAGATTTTAATGGAATTGTTTTCTCTTTCCTTCTGGGACTTAAAATTTTTTTCTAGCATTTTAAATGTTTTATTCATTTGTAATTCATCCTGGTGTTTATCAAGCAAAAAAAACAAACCCTTGATAAACACCAGGTTTTGTGCTTTTTTCCTACTCATAGGGTTTTTCTTCCCTCAAAACATATGCTGTAGAGGGCCTCCAGATCAAGCTCAACGAGTCTAAATGAGTCAGATGGAGGTTATGACTTCTTAATTCATGAAATATTTGCAACTATCAAAAAGGAAAGAAAAAATGCCAAACTGGGTTGGCTAGTAGGTGGCCAGCTCACTGAAGCTCACCTCCATATCCAGAGGCTTTTCTTTGCTTTAATGTGTCTCCAGAAGTGGATCTTCTGCACATCTGTGATTTCCAACTCAGCTTCTTAGCCAAAGCTCAGCTTCCTCATGTTTCTCCTCGGAACTTCTGAACTGATTAGCAAGGAGGGAAGAACTGAAACACTACTCTAAAGGAATAACACATTTCCCTTTTCCGACCTTAAATCCCTGTATCTTTCCTAATCTGTGGTTCCTAACAAAATGCTGTCTTTTTCAGCTCCACATCTGAGAAGGCAGGGATACCCCGAGTCAAGTGGCAAGGACTCTTCTGATTGTGGGAGCCCAGTGAGCTTTCCCTGGGTTTGAGTTCTGCCCTCTTGCCCTCTGGGATCCTTGTTAGGCTGATACAGTTGTGGTGTGCTGACCCCTCAGGGGAATTTGTCCTGTGATCTCCCTAAGCAAAGAAAGCAGAATGGGAATAACAGTTAGCAGAGCTGACTCCAAGGAGACAGGAACCCCTGAGGCTTCCCGCTTAGATGTTGGAGCTAAACTTAGAGCTTCTTAACTTCACTGCAATATCTCAAGGGAATGCTTCTCTTTCCTCAAGTAGTGGTTATCAAGAATGGATAAATATTTGAGTGAATATTTTTATTCTTGGAAATTGTTTTGTTTGTATACAGTGGTACGTCATTGTTGTTTTAATTGAATTTCCCCAATGACATGAGACAGAGCATCTTTTCACATATCTGTTTTCCATCTGTGTATCTTCTTTGCCGAGTGTCTGTTAAGACCTTTGGCCCATTTTTAATGGGATTGTATATTTTCTTGTTGAGTTTTAAGAGTTTTTTCGTATATTTTGAATAACAGTCCTTTATCAGATACGTTTTGCGCAAATATTTTCTCCCAGTATGTGGCTTACATTTTTATTTTCTTGACAGTGGCTTTTGCAGGACGGAAAAATTTAATTTTAATGAAGTCCAACTTATGAATTTTATGAATCATGCCGTGGGTGTTGTATCTAAATAGTCATCTCTAAACCCTAGATTATCTAGATTTTCTCTTATGTTATCTTCTATGAGTTTCATAGTTTTGCATCTTACATTTAGGACTGTGATCCATTGAGTTAATGTTTATAAAGGGTGATTTTTTTTTTTTTGCATGTGGATGTCCAGACGATTTAGCATCATTTCTTGAAAAAATTATCTTTGCTCCATTATGTTTTTGCTGTTTGTCAAAGATCAGTTGTGCGGGTCTATTTCTTGGCTCTCTGTTCTGTACCATTGACCTATTTGCCCATACATATTGTCTTGATTACTGTAGCTTTGAAGTCAGGTAGTATCAGACCTCCACTTCACTTTCCTCCTTCAATAGACTTGGCTACCCTGGGTCTTTTGCCAGAGTATATATAAACTATAGAATTAGTTTTCTGATATCTGCAAAATAACTTTCTGGGATTTTGATTGGGATTGCATGGAATTTATACATCAAATCCAGAAGAATTGATCTCTTAATATTGAGCCTTCTTATTCATGAATATGGAATTACTATTTAGTTCTTTTATCTTTCATCATAGTTTTGTAGTTATCCTTGTGTTCATCTTGTACCTATTTCGTTAGATTTATGCCACTATTTTATTTTGGGAGGTGCTAATGTAAATAATGTTGTGCTCTTAATTTCAAATTCCACTTGTTTGTTGCTAATATTTAGGAAAACAATTGGCTTTTGTGTATTAATCTTGTATTCTGTAACCTTGCTATAATTGTTTATTAATTACAGGATTATTTGGTCAATTCTTTTGGATTTTCTACATAGACAATCAAATAATCTGTGAACAAAGACAGTTCCATTTCTTTCCTTCAAATCTGTCTACTTTTATTACTGTTCTTGTCTTATTGCAGTAGGTAAGATTTCCAATATGATGTTGAAAAGCAATGGTGAAAGAGGCCATTCTTGTTTCTGAACATAATGGGGGAATCTCCTAGTTTCTCACCATCATGTATAATGTTAGTTGTAGGATTTTGGGGGGGTAGTTTTTTCTTATCAAGTTGAGGAATTTTCCATCTATTTCTAGTTTACTGAGAGTTTTAGAATCATAGATGGGTGGGTATTGGAGTTTGTCAAATGATTTTTCTGCATCTATTTCTGTATTCATTTGGCTTTTCTTTGTTAGCTTATCGAATAACTGATTTTTGAATGTTGAACCAGGCTTGTAAACCTAGGATAAATTAAACTTGGTTGTGACATATAAATCTTTTTTACACTGTTGGATTAAATTTGCAAACATTTTGTTTAGGATTATGCATGTATGTTTATGAGAGATAAAGGTTTATAGTTTTCTTTTATAATGTCTTTGTCTGGTTTTGGTATTAGGATATTGTTGGCTTCATAGAATGAATTAGAAAGTATTCCCTCTACTTCTGTTGTCTGGAAGAGATTATGGATAATTAGTGTAAATTCTTCCTTAAATGTTTAGTTAAAATTCACCAGTGAACCTATCTGGGCCTGGTACTTTCTGCTTCGGGAGTTTATTAATTATTGAGTCAATTTTTTAAATAGATATAGGTCTATTAATGTCATCTATTTCTTCCTGTGTCCATTTTGACATATTGTGTCTTTCAAAGAATTGGTGCATTCATTTAGGTTATCAAATTTGTGGGTACAGAGTTGTTCATATTATTCTTTATTATTCTTTTAATGCCCAGGAGATCTGTAGTGATGTTCCCTTATTTTTTTCTGACATTAATAATTTGTGTCTTCTCTCTTTTTTTCATAGCTAGCATTATTAGAAGTGTAGGGTCCGGTGGGGAGGTCTGGGAGGGATAACATGGGGAGAAATGCCAGATGTAGGTGACAGGGGGATGGAGGCAGCAAACCACATTGCCATGTGTGTATCTATGCAACAATCCTGCATGATCTGCACATGTACCCCAGAACCTAAAAGTACAATAAAAATAAAAAATAAATTTTATTGTGTATATTTGAGGTTTTCAGCATAATGCTATGGGATACACATAGAGAGTAAAATGGTTACTATTATGAAGCAGATTAACATATCTATACTCTCACAGTTACATTTTTTGTGATAGCTGCTAAAATCTACTTATTTAACAAAAATCCCTAATACAATACAATATTATTAATTTTGGTTCTCATGTTGTACATTAGATCTCAAGACTTGTTTATGCTTGATATCTGTATCCTTTGATCCACATCTCCCAATTTTATCCCTCCCCTCCCACCTGTAGTAACCACTGTTTCATCCTCTATCCCTGTATTTTGAGTTATTTCTTTTTATTTCACATATACATGAGAATGTACAATACTTTTATTTCTGTGTCTGGTTTGTTTCAGTTACCATAATGTCCTCCAGGTCTATCTGTGTTGTGGTAAATGGAAAGATCTGCTTCTTTTTTAAGGCTTATAATATTATAAGGCTGAATAAACATACATTGCCCCTTTAAGGACAGATAATTAATTTTTCTGATATTGACTTGTAAGAGTACAGAAAGTACATACATATATATGCATGTATGTCTACATATCATGTTTTCTTTTTTCCTTCCTTCCTCTCTCTCTCTTTTTTTTTTTTTTTGGCAGATTCTTTCTCTGTCACACAGGCCAGAGTGCAGTGGCACAATCTGGGCTCACCACAACCTGTAGTCCCAGCTACTCAGGAGGCTGAGGCAGGAGAATTGCTTGAATTCTTGCAATTGTTGAATTGCAATTCTTGAATTCAAGCAATTCTCCTGCCTCAGTCTCCTGAGTAGCTGGAACTATAGGTGTGAGCCGCCACATCCAGCAAATTTTTTTAAAAATCATTTTTAGTAGAGATGGGGTTTCACCACGCTGGCCAGGCTGGTCTTGAACTCCTGACCTCAGATGATCTGCCCGCCTCAGCCTCCCAATGTGCTGGGATTACAGACATGAGCCACTGTGCCCAGCCAACATTTTCTTTCTATTCACTCATTGTTGGGCAGTTAGGTTGTTTTCATATCTTGGCTACTATGAATAGTGCATATATTTTACTGTAAGAACCAGGCAGAACTCTGGGAGGTAAAATTCACCACAGTGTATGGGCCTTTCTGTGACTGGGTGCTCCTAGAGATTTTAACTCTCAGACTTGTCTACACTGAGGCCCCAGCAATTCTTCAATTACAGTTCAGATTTTCTTACCTTAGTACTGACTCCTAGAAAGGTTTCTGTTTGTGGGTTTGTGCTTCAGCAAGCTGTGATTCTCTGTATCTTCCCATTTGTCTTTTCAATTTGGGACCAGGGGTTTGCAATGTGACCTCACTTCTCTGATGGATCTAAAAAGAATGTTGATTTTTCAGTTTGTTAGGCTTTTTACTCTTTCAGAAGGAGTAACAACTTCCAAGATCCATTCATATTGGACCAGAAACTGGAAGTAACTCTAATATATAATTGGGTTTTTAAATGATAGTAGTGTATTCTGGATGGAGGCAGGAAAAGGAGATCCTTCAACCGCTGCTAGTAGTGTGAGTACAAAGTGGCATAGCATTTCTAGGAAATAAATTGACAGCATATATTATAAACATTAAAAATATTTGTTTCTGTGACCTAGCCTTTCTTTTCTCCACCTCTAAAGAAGCATTTAATCTATTCATACATTGATGCCTTAAACTTAGTCTTTCAGTATAAGCCAGTATTCACATAGACAATGTTGAACAATTTAGAAAAGTCTCAAAATTGGGTTGATACTATTATTGTAGACAGACTTCAAATTTTAGGGCTTACAATAATTTTATTTAGCCCAAACTTTTCAACAGTTTTACACATATGACTTCCACATACAAAATTCATGATGTAGTCAGTGTTTGAAATTAAAAACAGAATTATAAAAGAAGGCAAATACCTCAGTAACAAAAAAGTGTAAAGAAAATGAACAGGTAATTCACAAAAGAAGAAATAGAATGGGTTAGTAAGCATGTGAACAAATAATTAATGATACTAGCAATAATAAAATCCTGGATAAAATAATAGTGACACTGTTTTTTGACCAATTATATTACCTATTAAAGATTGAAAAGAACCATAATACCTAGTGTTAACACTGAGAGTGCAGATGGAAATGTAAAGTATCATGATAACTCTGTAGAGAATTTGACAGTATTTATTTAAATGTTTTTCACTTTGAGGAATTTATCCAAAGGATACAGTTGAAAGTGGTACAAGCATATCTGAACAAAAATGTTCATAATTATATTAAGCCATATACAGAAAGATGCATTGTTCTTGTTTTTGTTCCCTCTCACCTTCATATCATCAGTACCACATATAGTGTTTGGCATAGAAATTCAATAACTGCTTAATTAATTATACTGTCTATGATCTAGTCTTTCACTTTCAGGAATCTGATCATATAAATACTGAAAATATTGCCAAGCATGGATGTGGTGAAAAGGAAACACTTACATTGCTGCTGGGAATGTAAATTAGGACAATCACTATGGAAAACAGTGTGGAGATTCATTAAAGAATGAGTACTGGTACCAAAACAGATACAGACCAATGGAACAGAACAGAGGTCTCCGAGGCAACCCCACACATCTACAACCATCTGATCTTTGACAGTTCTCACAAAAACAAGTAACAGGGAAAGGATTCCCTGTTTAATAAATGATGTTGGGAAAACTGGCTAGCCATGTGCAGAAAGCTGAAACTGGACCCCTTCCTGACACCTTACACTAAAATTAACTCCAGATGGATTAAAGACTTAAACATAAGACCTAACACTAAAAAAACCCCAGAAGAAAACTTAGGCAAAACCATCCAGGACATAGGCATAGGCAAGGACTTCATGACTAAAACACCAAAAGCATTGGTAACAAAAGCCAAAATAGACAAATGGGACCTAATTAAACTCCAGAACTTCTGCACAGCAAAAGAAGTAATCATTCGAGTGAATTGACAACCAACAGAATGTGAAAAAATTTTTGCAATCTACCCATCTGACAAAGGGCTAATATACAGAATCTACAAAGAACTAAAACAGATTTACAAGAAAAAAACAAGCCCATTCAAAAGTGGATGAAGGATATGAACAGACGCTTTACAAAAGAAGACATATATGAGGTCAATAAACATATGAAAAAATGCTCATCATCACTGGTCATTAGAGAAATGCAAATCAAAACCACATTGAGATATCATCTCATGCGTTAGAATGGCAATCATTAAAAAATCTGGAGACAACAGATGCTGGAGAGGATGTGGAGAAATGGAACACTTTTACACTGTTGGCGGGAGTGTAAATTAGTTCAGCCATTGTGGAAGACGGTGTGGCAATTCCTCAAAGACCTAGAAATAGAAATTCCATTTGACCCAGCAATCCCATTACTGGTATATATCCAAAGTATTATAAATCATTCTATTATAAGGAGACATGCACATGAATGTTCACTGCAGCACTGTTTACAATAGCAAAGACTTGGAACCAATCCAAATGCCCATTGATGATAGACTGGACAGGGAAAATGTAGCACATACACACCATGGAATACTATGCAGCCATAAAAAATGATGATTTCGTGTCCTTTGTAGGGACATGGATGAACCTGGAAACCATCATTCTCAGCAAACTGACACAAGAACAGAAAATCAAACACTGTATGTTCTCACTCATAGGCGGGTGTTGAGGAATGCGAACACATGGACACAGGGAGGGGAGCATCACACATGGGTCTGTGGGGGGAATTAGGGGAGGGACAGTGGGGCATGGGGAGTTGGGGAGGGATAACATGGGGAGAAATGTCAGATATAGGTGATGGGGAGGAAGGCAGCAAACCACATTGCCATGTATGTACCTATGCAACAATCTTGCATGTTCTTCACATGTATCCCAAAACCTAAAATGCAATAAAATATATATATAGAGAGAGAATGAGTAGATATACCATTTGATCCAGCAATCCTGCTACCATGTATCTACCCAGAGGAAAGAAGTCATTATATGAGACTGGGCGTCATGGCTTATGCCTGTAGTCCCAGAACTTTCGGAGGCCAAAGCAGGCGAATTATGAGGTCAGGAGTTTGAGACCAGCCTGGCCAATGTGGTGAAACCCTGTCTCTACTAAAAATACAAATAATTAGCTGGGTGCAGTGGCAGTCACCTGTAATCCCAGCTACTCAGGAGGCTGAGGCAGAAGAATTGTTAGAATTTGTGAGGTGGAGGTTGCAGTGAACTGAGATCGCACCACTGCACTTCAGCCCCCCAACAGTGCAAGACTCCTCAATAAAATTTTTTATAAAAATTACATGAGATGGGTCTTCTGAATACAGCACACTGATAGGTCTTGACTTTATTTCCAGTTTGCTACAAAGAGAATAATATACCTAGGAATACAACTAACAAAGGATGTAAAGCATCTCTTCACGGAGAACTACAAACCACTGCTCAAGAAAATTAGAGAGGACACAAACAGATGGAAAAATATTCCATGCTCATGGTTAGGAAGAATCAACATCGTGAAAATGGCCATACCGCCCAAAGTAATTTATAGATTCAATGCTATCCCCATCAAGCTACCGTTGACATTTTCACAGAACTGGAAAATACCACCTTAAACTTCATATGGAACCAAAAGAGAGCCTGCATAGCCAAGACAATCCTAAGCAATAAGAACAAAGCTGGAGGCATCATGCTACCTGACTTCAAACTACACTACAAGGCTACAGTAATCAAAACAGCATGGTACTGGTACCAAAACAGAGTTATAGACCAATGGAACAGAACAGAGGCATTGGAAGCAATGACACATATCTCCAATCATATGATCTTTGACAAACCTGAACAAAAACAAGCAATGGGTAAAGGATTCCCTGTTTAATAAATGGTGTTGGGAAAACTGGCTAGCCATGTGCAGAAAGCTGAAACTGGACCACTTCCTTACACCTTACATTAAAATTAACTGCAGATGGATTAAATATTTGAACATAAGAGCTAACACCATAAAAATCCTTGAAGAAAATCTAGGCAATACCATTCAGGACATAGGTATAGGCAAAGACTTCATGACTAAAACACCAAAAGCAATGGCAACAAAAGCCAAAATAGACAAATGGGATCTAATTAAACTTAAGAGCTTCTGCACAGCAAAAGACACTATCATTAGAGTGAACCAGCAGCCAACAGAATGGGAAAAAAATTCTGCAGTCTACCCATCTGACAAAGGGCTAATATCTAGAATCTACAAAGAACTAAAACAAATATACAAGAAAAAAACAAATAGCTCCATCAAAAAGTGGGCAGAGGATATGAACAGACACTTTTCAAAAGAAGACATTTATGTGGCCAATAAACATGAAAAAATGCTCATCATCACTGGTTATTAGAGAAATGTAAATCAAAACCACATTGAGATACCATCTCACTCCAGTTAGAATGGCAATCATTAAAAAATCTGGAGACGACAGATGCTGGAGAGGATGTGGAGAAATAGGAATTCTTTTACACTGTTGATGGGAGTGTAAATTAGTTTTTCCATTGTGGAAGACAGTGTGGTGACTCCTCAAGGATCTAGAAATAGAAATTCCATTTGATCCAGCAATCCCATTACTGGGCATATACCCAAAGGATTATAAATCATTCTATTATAAAGACATGTGCACATGTATGTCCATTGCAGCACTGTTTACAATAGCAAAGACTTGGAACCAACCCAAATGCCCATCAATGAAAGACTGGATAAAGAAAAGTCGCATATATACACCATGGAATACTATACAGCCATAAAGAAGGGATGAGTTCACGTCCTTTGCAGGGACATGGATGAATCTGGAAACCATCATTCTCAGCAAACTGACACAAGAAAAGAAAAGCAAGTACCACATATTCTCTCTCATAAGTGGGTGTTGAACAATGAGAACACATGGACACAGGGAGGGGAACATCACACACTGGGGTCTGTTGGGGGTTGGGGGACTAGCAGAGGGATAGCAGGGGGTGGGGAAATTGGGGAGGGATAACAGTAGGAGAAATATCTAATGTAGGTGATGGGGGTATGGAGGCAGCAAATCACCATGGCATGTGTATACCTATGTAACAATCCTGCAAGATCTGCACATGTACCCCAGAACTTAAAGTAAAATTAAAAAATAAAAATAAGTGGACAAAGGACATGTACAGACACTTTTCAAAAGAAGACATACACGCAGTCAACAAGTATATGAAAAAATATTCAACATCACTAATCATTAGAGAAATGCAAATAAAAACCACAATGAGATACCATCTCACACCAGTCAGGATGGCTATTATTTAAAAGTAAAAAAAATAACAGATGCTGGTGATAAACAGGAACACTCATACACTGTTGGTGGGAGTATAAATTAATTCAACCATTGTGAAAGACAGTGTGGAGATTACTTAAAGACCTAAAGACAGAAATACCATTTGACTCAGCAATCCCATTACTGGATATATACCCAAAAGAATATAAATCGTTCATTTGTAAAGATACATGCCTGTGTGTGTTCATTGCAGCACTATTCACAAAAGCAAAGACATGGAATCAACCTAAATGCCAATCAGTGATTGACTAGATCAAGAAAATGTGGTACATATACACCATGGAATACTATGCAGCCATCAGAAAGAATGTGATCATGTTCTTTTAAGGAACATGGATGGAATTGGAGGCCATTATGCTTAACAAACTAATGTAGGAACAGAAAACCAGATACCCCATGTTCTCACTTAGAAGTGGGAGCTAAATTATGAGAATACATGGACACATAGAGGGAACAATACACAATGGAGCCTATCAGAGGATGGAGGTTGGGAGGAGGGAGAGGATTTGGCCAAATAACTAACAGGTACTTAGGCTTAATACCTGGATGATGAAATAATCTGTACAACAAACTCCCATGACACAATTTTACCTACATAACAAACCTGCACATGTACCCATGAACTTACAATAAAAGTTAATAAAAAACAGCTGGAGGGAAATTAGTGTGAAAGCTGCACAAACAAAACTGAGAGCTGGTGGAAGTTGCAGTACAAATATCACCACATCCTGACCTCTGGTGGAGCTACTCTTAGTTTCATATTCAGTATAGTTTCTCAGAGCATCTCTAGAAAGATTGTGTGTAGTTGCTCACAACATAACTCACATGTATGCATCCTTCAGAGACTTTCTCCCTTCCCTGTCTCATTTTCTGTACTCTCTAATTTATATTTCCTAGAATCATCTCTGAAAGAAACTACCTATATCCAATTCTTTATCTCAACATCTGCTTTAAAGAAACTCAGACTAAGGCACTGGATAACTAAATTGGCCCTTAGAGAAACAGATCTTCAGTATAAGGTTCTGAAATTGGACTCCCTACTGTACAGATGGCAGCAAAGACCACATTGCTGGTGATGAGTGGGGCAATATTAACCTCAGTTGTGTGTACTATCACAATTACTAAGACTCTCCTTAGTAGTAGATTGGAAATAAGTAGAGGTAGAAGGGGAAGCACTGAATTATGTCATAGCTCTAGAACATAAAACAACAAAGGGCAAGAGTAATTATAAAGGTTGTAAATTTGATTTGCTTTTGTTTCCCTTCCTAGACACACTGAAGAAGCTGACAGACTTAGCTTAGCCAGCTCTCCACCAAAAGCATGCTGTGCAAGCCAAATGGCTCCCATAAGCATTTAAAGAAACAGCCAAAGTGGAGTATATACTGAAAATCAGGCCCAGAATTTGATCTTAAAAGTTTTTGGAGCATAGCCCTGGAAAGTCTCCTATTCTGATTTCAGGGCTCTGATAGGAAAAGAGTGGAAATGTGAGACCTGTCATTTGGACATTTGGATATAGTATTGTGAAATCTCCAGAATCCTCTAAATCCTACAAGTGGATGGAAACACTCTTACTTCCTCTTGATAAGAAGAGTAGAGAGAATCCACTACCTGATTATCATGAAATGGCTTTGTGGAAGATTTTTACATTGGTGACAACTTTGTTCTCTTCCTGATTCCACATCCCTGCAATGTGACTTTTATCTCTTTGTATCAAGAAGTGAAATCTGCACCTGCTGAATATGGATTGGCTTTAAGCCTGTCTTTGGCCAATAAGGCAATAGCAAATTTGACACAAGCAAGGGTATGAAAAGTGCATGTTTTCTTGCTGCTTTTAGAACTCTGCCAACATGTGAATAAGCTTAGTCCAGCCTGTTGTACGATGAAAGACATGTGTCCCTCCCTTCCTTCCATTGCTTCAGTCAACAAGTAGTTGATCTCTAGAAGTAGAGCCACCCAGTTGATGAATTGCTAACTGCAGGCATGTCATTGACTAGCCTTCTTTTTTGCTAAAAGAACTTCCCAGCTGAGCTGAGTTCAAACTGCTATCCAACAGAAACCAAAACTAAGTAAATCATTGTTGCTTTTCTAAACACTAAGTTTGGGAGTCGTTTGGTATGCAGCAATTGATAATTGAAAAAGCCCTGATCTGAGATGGAAGACAAACAAGAAATATTTGTCTTCTTCAAAATGCCTTTCTCCCTCATGTTGTTTGGAACTAGTAACTTGGAACCTATTTTAGCATAGTCCCAACAAGAAATAACAGTCTCTGCTATGGGAATGTTTACCTTATTCATTAAAAGAGGAGAAGAATATGGCTAATACATGCCAATAATAACTGGAGAAATAGAAATGAAAGTGAATCCTTAGGATGCTGAACAAGGAAGTTGTGGAACATAAGGCCGGGTAGGGTAAAACTGTTTGATATGGGAGCACTCGCATGTAACAGGAGACAGGAACACCCAAAACAAGCTCTCATACTTTTCTGGGATCACTGATTGAGGCTTGGAAATGATGGAAATGAAATGCATTACTATAGAGTAAATGAAATGCAAATGCTAGAACTTCTTGGAAAGGTATTCAGGAAGAGGTTAGAAATCCCAGGGCTGCAGCCATGCTAGAATGAATCTATTATATGAGGCCAGAGAACCCACCAGCTAACTATGTTCCCCAAGAAGGGCCAAAAGACATTCTCTTCGCTAAAGCAATAAATAATCCACAGATGAGAAGGACAAAAGAATCACTGAAAAGTTGACTGGGGGCTCTCCTTTCTGGGACAGAGTGGATAGAAAATCCCAACATGGATCTTGAGTCAACAGCTCCCTAGTGCCAATGGGAATAAAATCCTTCTGGAATATCAGAGACCCAGGTAGTAACACTTAACCATCAGAAGCAATGCAAATGAAAGTATCAAATACCAAAATATATAATCAAGGCTAGATCCCTTATAGGGATCTATCGAAATGGCTAATGTACCATGATGTTTCTAGGGCTGAGAGAGGAGAACCTTTACCGCATACTTACAATGCACTGAACCTCCTCCTAAATTCCTTGTAAGTATTATCTCATTTAATCCTTACAATTGCCCAAAGAAAGAATCTCTGGCTCAGAGAGTTTAATTAAGTTTTGCCAACAAAGCAATGCTATGATGGTGCACATGTGGTTCCAATTTGGTGTGGGGAATTTTTTGAAATTGGGAGAAAAAAAATCAATGTGATCTACAGAAATGAAATGAATTAAGTTGGTGAATTCAGGAGATTATATGCAGGAGGCCACCAAATTTGTGGAAAAATGAATGAAACCAGAAGAAAGCAACAACAGAAATCTTGCATTATTTGCCATTGCAAGAATGGGTAAGCCAGGTACACATTCAGGGTTAGTCCAAAAGGATGACAGGATCACAATGAAACAGAAATATTCAAGAATCAGTCTCAGCTGCCCTGGCAAAAAGATGCCTTATACTTTATTTTTTCAGAATTACTAGAGGCTGAAGAAGATGCCTTATTTATAATACAAATATTTCAATGGAAAAAGAAACATATAAAATTGAAACAGACATTAATCAAGAATAGAAAAACAGAAAATCTGGAGAAGGACTTCAAGTAAGACTGCTGAAGAGATGAATGATTACAGCAGATGGTAAAACTTAGAGTTGGGTGTAGGAGAGTTAAACTCAGGAGGTTAACTATTCAACTTCTTGGTGCAGTATACTTGCTTTATCCCTAACTGACTACAGTGTCATGGCCTAAATAACAAACTCTGTAATCATGTGTTTTTACTGCCTTATACATCCATTGCTGATGGTAACAAAACACTAAAATAGTGTTTCTAAACTCACAGTCAATATCATACTGAACGGGCAAAAACTAGAAGCATTCCCTTTCAAAACTGGCAGCATTCCCTTTGAAAACTGGCACTAGACAAGGATGCCCCCTCTCACCACTCCTATTCAATATAGTATTGGAAGTTCTAGCCAGAGCAATCAGGCAAGAAAAAGAAATAAAGTGTATTCAATTAGGAAAACAGGAAGTAAAATTGTCTCTATTTGCAGATGACATGATTGTATATTCAGAAGACCCCATCGTCTCAGCCCAAAATCTCTTTAAGCTGATAAGCAACTTCAGCAAAGTCTCAGGGTACAAAATCAATGTGCAGAAATCACAAGCATTCTTATACACCAATAACAGACAAACAGAGATCCAAATCATGAGTGAACTCCCATTCACAATTGCTGCAAAGAGAATAAAATACCTAGGAATACAACTAACAAAGGATGTAAAGGACCTCTTCAAGGAGAACTACAAACCACAGCTCAAGGAATAAGAGAGGACACAAACAGATGGAAAAATATTCCATGCTCATGATTAGGAAGAATCGATATTGTGAAAATGGCCATACTGCCCAAAGTAATTTATAGATTAAATGCTATCCCCATCAAGCTACCAATGACCTTCTTCACAGAGCTGGAAAAAAACACTTTAAATTTTATATGGAACCAAAAGAGAGCCTGCAGAGCCAAAACAACACTAAGCAAAAAGAACAAAGCTGTAGGCATCACACTACTTGACTTCAAACTATACTACAAGGCTACAGTAATCAAAACAGCATGGTATTGGTACCAAAACAGAGATATACATCAATGGAAAAGAACAGAGGCCTCAGAAGCAATGCCACACATCTACAACCATCTGATCTTTGATGAACCTGACAAAAACAAGCAATGTGGAAAGAATTCCCTGTTTAATAAATGGTGTTGGGAAAACTGGCTAACCATGTGCAGAAAGCTGAAACTGGACCCCTTCCTTACACCTTACACTAAAATTAACTCCAGATGGATTAAAGATTTAAACATAAGACCTAACACCATAAAAACCCTTGAAGAAAACCTAGGCAATACCATTCAGGACATAGGTATAGGCAAGGACTTCATGACTAAAACACCAAAAGCAAAATAGACAAATGGGATCTAATTAAACTTAAAAGTTTCTGCACAGCAAAAGAAACAATCATTAGAGTGAACCAGCAGCCAACAGAATGGGAAAAATTTTTGCAAACTACCCATCTGACAAAGAGCTAATATCCAGAATCTACAAAGAACTAAAGCAGATTTACAAGAAGAAAACAAACAAACCCAAACAAAAGTGGGCAAAGGACATGAACAGACACTTTACAAAAGAAGACACTTATGAGGCCAACAAACATGAAAAAAAGCTCATCATCACTGGTCATTAGAGAAATGCAAATCAAAACCAAATTGAGATACTATCTCATACCAGTTAGAATGGCAATCATTAAAAAATCTGGAGACAAAAGATGCTGGAGAGGATGTGGAGAAATAGGAACACTTTTACACTGTTGATGGGAGTGTAAATTAGTTTGTCCATTGTGGAAGACAGGGTGGCAATTCCTTAAGGACCTAGAAATAGAAATTCCATTTGATCCAGCAATCCCATTACTGGGTATATACCCAAAGGATTATAAATCATTGTATTATAAAGACATATGCACACGTATGTTCATTGCAGCACTGTTTACAACAGCAAAGACCTGGAACGAACTCAAATGCCCACCAATGTTAGACTGGACAAAGAAAATTTGGCACATATATGCCATGGGATACTATGCAGCCATAAAAAAAGGATGAGTTCATGTCCTTTGTAGGGACATGGATGAATCTGGAAACCATCATTCTCAGCAAACTGACACAAGAACAGTAAACCAAACACCCCATGTTCTCACTCATAGGCAGGTGTTGAACAATGAGAACACATGGGCACAGGGAGGGGAATGTCACACACTGGGGTCTGTTGGGGGATGGAGAACTAGGGGAGGGACAGCGGGGGTGGGGAGGTTGGGGAGGGATAACACTGGGAGAAATGCCTGATGTAGGTGACAGGGGGAAGGAGATAGCAAACCACTATGGCATGTGTGTAACTATGCAACAATCCTGCAAGATCTGCACATGTACCACCGAACTTAAAATACAATTAAAAAAATAGTGTTTCTAAACCCTAACTGCACATTTGAATTTCCTGATTTTTTTTTTTTTTTTTTTTTAGAAATAAAGATACTAGGGTTTCATGTTGAAAGAGGTGTACAGTAAAATTTGAGTTATCAGTATTCTTCAAAAGACCCAGGTCATAATAATCTGTAGCCATAACTAAAACACATTGACACCTAGAAGAAGAAATATAGGAAAAAAGACTTAAACAAGAGACTTCATGGAGACTGGAAAAATTGGGCAAGACACCTTTTCAATATGGGAACTACTGAGAGATCATTTGCAATGTTGGATTGGTCTGGCTCCATGGACCAGCATGGCCTCTTTTGCAAACAGCCTATCCCTAAATGATCCTTGTTCTTCCTCTTTCTTTATCCTTTCAAAAATTCACACTTTGAGGTCCAATAAAATATCACTTCACGAGTTAAAAACTGTAACTAACCAACTCCTGGATGAATTATTTTTCTTTCCTTTGTGCTCTAGCCCTTATTATGGCAACTATCACAGTTTGACTTGAGAGCCTCAAACTGATCATGTGTCTGTCCCTATTACTTTAAGACAGGAACAATATTTTACTCATTTTTACTATTAGCAATAGTGAATAGCACAATACCTGGCACATGATGAGTATATACATACACAGAGTATTTGCTAAATATGAATTTATCTTTTGGTACACACATCAGCATTGAAAAGAAGGATAGAGTAGCAAGGATTTACTAGTCAGAGTGTTTTCATCTTAAAAATGTGATAACCGATTCCAGAGGGATCGAAGACGGCTGATTAGGAGCGGCTCAGGATTACAGCTCCCAGTGAAAGTGCGGAGAGTGAGTGGACGCCTCATTTCCAGATGGATTTTTATGGTCCACAGACCAGGATATTCCCAGGTGGAGGAGCCCCACAGGTTGCCAGTGCAGCTGGTTTGGCCAGTGCAGCTGTTTTGGCTGGCACAGTGGTTGTCCATGCAAAATACATGGGTCCAGGCGCAGTTTTAGCTGGCGATTGGAGTGCCGGAAGGCAAAGTTGCCCATTCATCTGATTAAAAAGGGACTGAAACAGGGAGCCAGGCCAGGAGATTCCCAGGCAAAAAAGCACCACGAATCCCAGCACTGATATTTCAGCCTACGCAGTGGGTCGCTGCATGGAAAATCACACAGATCTCAGTGCCTTTTCAACAGGCGACTGGAACGCCTGGGAGACAGTCAACCATTCAACTAAAAAAAAAGGCACTGAGGCAGGGAGACAGGTGATCAGGCTCAGCTTGTCCCAACCCCACAAAAAAACTGCAATCTGAAATGCTCTGGATTGAGAGTTTCACAGCAAACACAGCTGAACCCGGGACAGTCCATCTCTGTGGGGGAGGGGCATCCACCATTACCAAGGCAGTCTACCACTATGGAGGTAGTTTGCCATTGCCGAGGCAGCCTGCCATTACAGAGAGAGTCCGCTATTATAGAGGTGGGATGCCATTGCTGAGGGCAGTTCTAACCACACCCATATAAAGAGACTGCAGGGAAGTTCAAACAGCAGCTGGGCGGAGTGCACAACAGCACAGCAAAGCCCCTGCAGGCAGACAGTGACTAGGCTGCCTCCTCGCTGGGCAGGGCAGCCTTGAAAAAAAGACAGCACCATAAAAGAAACTCATAAATAAAGCCCTAACTCCCCGGGACAGAGGACCTGGGGGAAAAAAAGTGGGGGTTTATGAGTTCTGCTGCAGCAGACTTAAATGTACCTGCCTAGCAGCTCTGAAAGAACAATGGAGTTCACAGCTCAGCACTTGAGCTCCTATAAAGGACAGACTGTCTCCTCAAGCAGCTCCCCGATGTCCATATATCCAAAGAGTCACCTCATAAAGGAGAACTCAGACTGGCATCTGGCGGATATCCTTCTGGGACAAAGATAGCAGAAGAAGAAACTGGCAGCAACCCTTACTGTTCTGCAGCCATTGCAGGTGATCCCCAGGCAAACAGGGCCTGGAGTAGACCTCAGCAGTCCTACAGCAGAGGGGCCTGACTGTTAGAAGGAAAACTAAGAAACAGAAAGAACTTCATCATCAACAAACTGGACGTCCACTCAGAGACCCAATCTGAAAGTCAACAACTACAAAGACGACACATGGATAAATCCACAAAGATGGGAAGAAACCAGTGCAAAAAGGATGAAAACACCCGAAACCAGAATGCCTCTCCTCCTACAAGGGATCACAACTCCTCACCAGCAAGGGAACAAGGCTGGATGGAGAATGAGTGTGATGAATTGATAGAATCAGGCTTCAGAAGGTGGGTAATAAGAAACTTCTGTGAGCTAAAAGAATATGTTCTAACCCAATGCAAAGAAACTAAGAACCTTGAAAAAAGATTTGACGAAATGCTAATGAGAATAAACAACTTAGAGAGGAATATAAGTGAATTGATGGAGCTGAAAAACACAACGTGAGAACTTTGCAAAGCATATACAAGTTTCAACAGCTGAATTGACCAAGCAGAAGAAAGGATATCAGAGGTTGAAGATCAACTCAATGAAATAAAATGAGAAGGCAAGAGTAGAGATAAAAGGGTAAAAAGGAATTAAGGATATCTCCAAGACATATGGGACTGACCTAATCTATGTTTGACAGGTGTACCTGAATGTGACGGAGAGAATGAATCCAAGCTGGAAAATACTCTTCAGGATATTATCCAGGAGAACTTCCCCAGCCTAGGAAGGCAGGCCAATATTCAAGTTCAGGAAATACAGAGAACACCACAAAGATATTCCTCAAGAAGAGCAACCCCAAGGCACATAATGATCAGATTCACCAGGGTTGAAATGAAGGAGAAAATGCTAAGGGCAGCCAGAGAGAAATGTTGGGTTACCCACAAAGGGAAGCCCATCAGACTCACAGCAGATCTCTCAGCAGAAACCCTACAAGCCAGAAGAGAGTGGGGACCAATATTCAACATCCTTAAAGAAAAGAACTTTCAACCCAGAATTTCATATCAAGCCAAACTAAGCTTCATAAGTGAAGGAAAAATAAAATCGTTTGCTAACAAGCAAGTACTCAGAGATTTCATCACCACCAGGCCTGCTTTACAAGAGCTCCTGAAAGAGGCACTAAACATAGAAAGGAACAACCAGTACCAGCCACTCCAAAAACATGCCAAATGGTAAAGAGCATCAACACAATGAAGAGACTGCATCAACTAACGGGCAAAACAGCCAGCTAGCATCAAAATGGCAGGATCAA
>PVKV010028153.1:0-25376 GCA_004027835.1 Alouatta palliata | reverse complement strand
ACCTGGCTCGCTGCCTCAGAGCGTCTTTTTTAGTTGAATGGTCACTGTCTCCCAGGTGTTCCAGCCGCCTGTTGACAAGGCGCCGGGATCTGTATGATTTCCCCTGCGGTGACCCACTGCGCCGGCTGAAACCGCGGGTGCTGGCGTTTTTTTGC
Organism: Alouatta palliata; assembly: GCA_004027835.1. Taxonomy (NCBI): domain Eukaryota; kingdom Metazoa; phylum Chordata; class Mammalia; order Primates; family Atelidae; genus Alouatta; species Alouatta palliata. The sequence goes on along the minus strand of PVKV010028153.1, from coordinate 25,221 downwards.
CTGGGAAATCTCCTGGCCTGGCTGTCTGTTTCAGTCCCCTTTTTCAATCAAATGAATGGGCAGCTCTGCCTTCCCGGAGCTCCAATTGCCAGCTAAAACGGCACCTGGACCCATGTCTTTTGTATTGGGAACCGCTGCGCCGGGGCGCTGCTCCAAACGGCGGCAGCGAAAATGGCCGCGCAGGCAAACACAGCGGAGCCGGCGAAAACAGCTGCGCCGGCCAAACCAGCCGCGCCGGCCAAACCAGGTGCGCTGGCGACCCGTGGGGCTCCTCCCCCTGGGAATCTCCTGGTCTGTGGGCAATAAAAATCCGCCTGGGAATGTGGCGTCCACTCACCCTCCACGCTTTCACTGGGAGCTGCAATCCTCAGCTGCTCCTAATCGGCCATCTTGGATCAGTCCCTCTTTTTTGTTTTTTGAGACGGAGTCTCACTCTGTTGCCCAGGCTGGAGTGCAGTGGTGCGACCTCAGCTCACTGCAACCTCTGCCTCCTGGGTTCAAGCGACTCTCCCAACTCAGCCTCCCAAGTAGCTGGGACTACAGACATGTGCCACCATGCCCAGCTGATTTTTGTACTTTTTGTTAATAGTAGCGTTGGAGTTTTCTCATGTTGGCCAGGGTGGTCTGGAACTCCTGACCTCAAATGATCTGCACACCACGGCCTCCCAGAGTGCTGCAATTACAGGCATGAGCCACTGTGTCCGGCCAGGTGATGAAAATATTCTGAAATTAGATAGTGGTGATGGCTGCACAACTATGTGAGTATATTAAAAACTATTGAACTGTACACTTTAAAAGGCTGAACATTATGGAATGTAAATTATATCTCAGTAAAGCTGTTATTTAAAATACGAACAGTGGTGATCCAGAAATGGATAAACATGGGCTGGGTGTAGTGGCTCACGCCTGTAATTCCAGCACTTTGGGAGGCCAAGGCAGGCAGATCACTTCAGGTCAGGAGTTCGAGATCAACCTGGCTAACATGGTGAAGTCCCATCTCTACTAAAAATACAGAAATTAGCTGGGCATAGTGGCTTGCACCAGTTAGTTCCAGATATTCAGGAGGCTGAGGCAGGAGAATCACTTGAGCCCAAGAAGTGGAGGTTGCAGTGAGCCGAGATCATACTACTGCACTCCAGCCTGGGCAACAGAGTGAGACTCTCTTTCAAAAAAGAAAGAAAGAAAGAAAAAGAAATGGGTAAATATGGACAAATAAGGCAAGTATTGACTATATAGAACAATAATGATGACTAGGAACTCTTATTCATTGACAGTGGAAATGCATGGTATAGCCACTTTGGAAGATACTTTGGCAGTTTCTTACAAAACAAAACATTCTCTTACCAGGCAATTCAGCAACCTTCGTACTTACCCACAGGTGCTGAAAACTTATGTCTGCACAAAACCCTGCACATAGATGTTTATAGCAGCTTTATTAATAATTGCCAAAAATTGGAAGCAACCAAGGTGTCCTTTAGTAGCTGAATAGATAAACAAACTGTGGTACATCCAGATAATGAAATATTATGAAGCCATAAAAAGACATAGAGGAAGCTTAAATGCAAATTACTAAGTGAAAGGAGTGAATCTGAAAAGGCTAAATACTATATGATTCCAACTGTGTAACATTTTAGAAAAGGCAAAACTATGAGACAGTAAAAAGATCAGTAGTTGCTAGGGGTTGTGAGTAGAAAGGGATGAATAGGCGAGCACAGAGGATTTTTAGTGCAGTGAAACTATTCTGTATAATATAATGGTGGATACTTGGAATTGTACATTTACCAAAAGCTGTAGAGTATAAAAAACTCACAGTGAACCCTACTGTAAACTATGAACTTTGGGTGATGATGATGTTTCAATGTAGACTCATGAAATGTAACAAATATATCACTCTCGATTGGTGAGGGGTGAGGTTAATAATGGGGAGGGCTGTGCATATGTGGAGGCAAGGAGGAAATGGGAAATCTGTATCTTTCTCTCAATTTTGCTGTGAACCTAAAACTGATCTAAAAAATAATACTGGTTAAAAATAATAGCAAGCATGACAATTTTGAGGATATAAATAAATACAGGGTAGAATTGATATACTAGTCAACAACATGTAAGATAGGACAGAAGAAAGACTGTAAACAAATGGAAGCTTTTATAATGCTCAGGAGGTCGGGGATATTGATTAACTTTAGAATTTATGTAAAGAATGCAGATAAATTAGTGGAGCAGCTGGATCACTCATTTATTGCTTGTGGGAAAGTAAAAGTGTACAACTCTGAAAAATAGTTTGGCAGTTACTTTCAAAACTAAAAATGGACTTACCACACACCCAGCAATTACACTTTCGGGCATTTATCCCAGAAAATGAAGATTTATTTTCATGTAGAATTTGTACATGAATGTTCATAGAAGCTTTATTCAAAACAGCCTCAAACTGGAAACTACTCAAAAGTCATTCAATGAGTGAATAATTAAACAAACTGTGGCATATCCATATCATGGACTACTACTCAGCAATTAGAAGGAATGACCCAACAACTTAGATGAGCCTCAGGGAAATTATGCTTAGTGAAAAAAAGCAATTTCAAAAGTACACATACTTCTAGATTCCATGTACATAACATTATTTTTTAAATAACATAGAGATGGAAAATGGATTGGATTGTGGTGGCTGGGGGCTAGGAATGGGGAGGGAAGGAGGATGTAGCTATAAAGGGCTAATACAAGGGAGTCTTATGGTGATGGTACAGATGAACATTGTGATTGTGGTGGTGGTTACACACACACACACACACACACACACACAAATGGGTGCATATGTAATTAGCGAAATCTAAATAAGGTATTTACCATTGTCAATTTCTTGTTTTTGATATTTTACTATAGTTGTGTAAGATGTAAACATTTAGGGAGGGCAGTTAGGGGAAATGTGCATAGGACCCCCCTATATATTTATTTGCAACCTACTATGAATCCATAATTATTTCAAAATTGAAAGTTTTTTTAAAAAATAGCGGTACTATTTTTATTATTAGAGAGCTAACTAAAATGTAATGACAGAGAAATGTTGATAGTAAAGTGATGGAGGAAGAGGAAATATTAAAACAAAGTGATTATATTAATATCAGATAAAATAGACTTTAAAACAAACACATTATTGAGATTAAAAGAGTCATAATGATAAAAGGAACAATTAACTGAGAAGATAAAATAATCCTGAACTTGTATACACCTAATAGTATAGCCTTAAAATATATAATACAAAATTCAGCAGACTTAAAAGGAAAAAATGTCTATATTTGTGGTAGATTTTTAATATATCTCATTTGGCAATTGTTAGACAAAGTGGTGCAAAATTTAGTAATATTGTTGAAGATTTGAGCAATGTATTAATGGAGATGGATGGACAGATGGGTGGTTGGGTGGGTGGATGGATGGATGGATAGATGGATGGATGGATGAGTAGGTGGATGGGTGGATGGATGGATGGATGGATAGATGGATGGATGGATGGATGGATGGGTAGGTGGATGGATGGATGGATGGATAGATGGATGGATGGACAGATAGATGGGTTGCTGGGTGGGTGGGTAGGTGGATGGATGGATGGATGGATGGATGGATGGATGGGTAGGTGGATGGATGGATGTGTAGGTAGATGGATGGATGGATGGATGGATAGATGGAGGGATGGATGGATGGATGGATGGACAGATGGATGGATGGATAGACAGATAGAATATGTAGAATACATATACAATGTTAACTCAACAACTAAATACTTTCTTTTCAAGCATACATGGAACACTTATAAAACTTGACCACATATTACCTAGTCACAAGACAAATTTTGATTTATACCATGTATTAGGTCATAAAGCAAATGTTGATTCACATGCAGCACATTTCTGACTCTAACTTAACAAAATTAGAAATTATTAAGGTGATAACCAACTACCCCTCTTATTTAGAAATTTTTTTCAGAAAACATACTTCTGAATAAGATTGAGGCTCAGATGAAAATCATGAGATAATGAGAAACTATTTAGAACCAAATGACAATGACTATATATGTCAAAACTACACATGAAGCTGACATACCCAGTGTACTTAGAGGGAAATGTACAGGGGTACTTTCATATATTATTAGATAAGAAGAAAGGGAAAAAGCTAATGAGTTAAGAGTCCAAATGAACAAGATGAAAAAGGAAAAACTGAGTTAACAAAATAAAGATAATAAAAATCTAAGAAAGAAATCTATTTATTAAATAAATATATCAACCTCAGAAAATTACTTATCTCAGGGAGGGAGAAGAGACTGAGATAATAATAGCTACATTTGTAGTATTTTGTTTCTTTGGACAAATATCTACGTTACATATAGTGTTTTTTAAAGTATTTTATTTTCAGTAACAACTTTATTGAAATGTAATTCACATACCATATCATTCATTCAAAGCATATAATTTGTTGACTTTTAGTATATCACAAAGTTAGACAACTATCACCACAATTAATTTTAGAATATTTTATCATCTCTCAAAGAAACCCCCTCTTTCAAGATACTGCTTCTTGAGAAAAAAAAAAGAAACCCACTCACCCTTTAGCTGTCATCCCCAAGCCCCCCATTCATCCTAGCTCTAAGAAAACCCCTGATTTATTTTCTGTCTCTACAGATTTGTTATTCTGGACATTTAATATTCATAGAATCATTTTTTGTGATCTTTTGTTAATGTATTCTTTCAGTTAGCATAAACTTTTCAAAGTTCATCTAGGTTGTAGCATGTATCAGTACTTCACTCCCTTTTATGGCTGAATAATCTTCCATTATATAAAATACATCACATTTGTTTATTCATCCATCAGCCAATAGACATTTGGTCATTTCCACTTTGGGGCACTAGGATTAATGGTGCTATGGACATTTGTGTACACGTTTTTATGTGGACATAGGCTTTATTTCTCTTGGATTATTTCTCCTCTGTAATGATAGCCTTTTCATGGACACTTTCAATCCTTTGTTTATCCCAAATAGCAGTGTGGAGTTTTGTAGTAAGAGTTAATATCACAATGATGTTGAGAATCATTGAAATATTCTTGGAAAAAATAAGCATTTCCTTGGTTTTTGGACATCTTAAGTTTATGACTCAATTTCAAGTGTTTTTTTTGATTCTATAGAATTGTATAGTGTGTGGGATAAGATGGCACACACTATGATGCTTTTTCTAAATTGGTGTTAAGGACAAATGGATTAATTGTATTGAAACTGTTTCTTAATATACTACATTAACTGGTAATAATATTTTAAATAATAGGCCATTTCTTATAGTCTAAAATATTTATGCATAATCAAATGAAATAAACAAGTTAACTGGTATTCGATAAATCTCCCTTCCTTTTTCCCACACCTCAGTCCATGTTATACATTTAACTGCTAATTTTTTGCAGCACAGTCTTATCCAATTCCATTATTGGTGATGCAAAGATGAATAAGGAAAAAAAAGAGGACAAAACTTCTGCTCTTGATGATCTTCATTTAGCCAGAGAGAGGTTAAGAAAAGAGTTAACATCAATCATAAGGTCCTAGAAGGAAGATAAGCTATCCAGTCAAATAGATCTGGGATCCAGCACTAATGGTGGAAATTTAGAAGGTAACTTCAACCTCTCAGGTTCAGCTTCCTCATCTACAGCAAGTGAATACAAATCACTGCTTCTCACTGAGAGAGAGAGGACAACATAGGAGCAGAATTCTTGTCTTAGAGCAGCTGAAAGGTTGTGAAGAGAAAGCTGTAGAAGAGAAAGCTAACAGGTCTGTAATGCTAGAGACAATATTAGAGCTCGTGAATGCAATCTATGGCAAAAGGATGACAGATCCCTGGAAAAACTACCTGAGGTCTTCAGCAACAAAATGACTAGAGGCCCACTTAGTTGGTAATGATTTCCCCATCACTGGAGGAATTCAGGAAAAAACCAATCTCTAAATACCAAAAAGAACATGGAGAAAAATCACATATCAGATGCAAGGGTTCTTAATTGTTCCTCACAGATAGATTTCAGGGAACTGTGAATATTAACAACAACAACCAAAAAAACCCTACATCTTTATTTGCACTAACCTCTGACGGAAATTCACCAATTCCTTCCATTATGAATGTAGACAAGAAACTAAAGTAGTATTAACAGCAGTTGTAGCTGTGTCACTAATAGAAGTCATAGCTCATTTTAGAGCATATCACAGTTGTTGCAGATGTCTTGAAATACAGGCACACCTCACTCATTTTGTTGAACTTTGCTTTATTACACTTCACAGATATTGTGTTTTTCACAAATTGAAGGTTCATGACAACCTTGCATTTAGTAAGTCTATTGGCGCCATTTTTCAACAGCATGTGCTTACTCTGTGTCTCTAAGTTACATTTTGGTAACTCTCACATTATTTCAAATTTGTCATTATTATCATTATTTTGAGACGGGGCGCATACTGTCGCCCAAGCTGGAGTGCAGTGGTGCCATCATGATTCGATGCAGCCTCAAACTCCGGGGCTCAAGTGATCCTCCTGCCTCAGCCTCTCGAGTAGCCGGGACCACAGATGTGTGCCACCATGGCCAGCTAATTTTAATATTTTTCTGTAGAGAAAGCCTCTCACTTTGTTGCCCAGGCTGGTCTCCACCTCCTGAGCTCAAGCAATTCTCCTGTCTCCACCTCCCAAAGTGCTGGGATTATAGGCATGAGCCACCATGCTGGGCTCAAATTTGTCATAATATTATATTTGTGATGGTGATCTGTAACTAGTGATCTTTGATGTTACTATTATAGTTATCTTGGGGTACCATGAACCACGCCCATACAAGACAGTGAACTTAATTGATAAATGTATATGTTCTGACTGCTCTACTCACTGGCTGTTCCCTCATCTCTCTCCCTTTGCTTGGGCCTCCCTATTCCTGAGACACAACAATTTTGAAATTAGGCCACTAAGTAACCCTACAATGGTTTCTAACTGTTCCAGTGAGAGAAAGAGCACCTCAAATCAAGAGCTAGAAATGATTAAGCTTAGTGAGGAAGCCATGTCAAAAGCTGAGATAGGCTGAAAGCTAGATCTTCTGCACCAAACAGCCAAGTTGTCAATGCAAATGAAAAGTTTTTAAAGGAAATTTAAAGTGCTACTCCAGTGAACACATGAATGACAAGAAAGGAAAACAACCTTATTACTGATATGCAGAAAGTTTGAATAGTTTCAGTGATCTGGATACATCAAACCAGACACAGCATTCCCGTAAGCCAAAGCCTAATCCAGAGCAAGGCTGTAACTCTTCATTTCTATGAAGGCTGAGAGAGGTGAGGAAATGACAGAAGAAAAGTTTGAAGCTATCAGAGTTGGTTCATTAGGTGTAAGTATAGAAGTCATCTCTGTAACATAAAAAGTACAAGATTAAGTAGCAAGTGCTCATATAGAACCTGGAACAAGTTATCCAGATGATCTAGCTAAGATCATTGATGAAGATAGTTACACAGAGCAACAGATTTTCAATGCAGACAAAATCAGCTTCTTTTGGAAAATGTCATCTAGGACTTTTACACCTAGGGAGAAGTCAATGCCCGGCTTCATCACTTCAAAGAACAAGCTGCCTTGTATGAGGGGCTAATGCAGTTGGTGACTTTAAGTTGAAGATAATGCTCATTTACCATTCTGAAAATCCTAGGACCCTTAAGAATTGTGTTAAGTCTTATTCTCAGGCCATAGTGGAATAAAAATAGAAATCAATACTAAGAGGAATTCTCAAAACCAGTTACATGGAACCTAAACAACTTGCTCCTGAATGACCTTTGGGTAAACACGGAAATTAAGGCAGAAATTTAAAAAATTATTTGAAACAAATGAAAACAACATACCAAAATCTCTGGGGTGTGGCAAAAGCAATAGGATGAGGAAAGTTAAGAAATTAAGAAGTCCTCAAATTAACAATCTAACATTGCACCAAAAGGAACTAGAAAAAGAACAAACGAATCCCAAAGCTAGCAGAAGAAAAGAAATAATTAAACAAGAGTGGAACTAAATGAAATTAAGTTCTTCTTTGAAAGGATAAATAGACCATTAGCTACATTAACAAAGAAAAACAGAGAAGATCCAATAAGCACAATCAGATTACAAAGGTGACATTACAACTAATCCCAGAGAAATACAAAAGATCCTCAGAGACTACTGTGAACACCTGTATGCATACAACAAGGAAATCTAGAGAAAACTGATACATTCCTAGAAGCACACAACCTCCCAAGATTGAATCAGGAAGAAATGGAACCCTGAACAGATTAACAATGAGTTCTGTAACTGAATCAGTAAAAAAAATACAAAACACAAAAACAATAAAATCCAACAACCAAAAAGCCTTGGACTGGATGATTCACAGCCAAATTCTAGCAGACATACAAAAAAAGGAGAAAAAAAAAAGCTGGTACCAATCCTACTAAAACGATCCCAAAGAATCAAGGAGGAGGGATTCCTTCCTAATTCATTCTACAAAATCAGTATCATCCTGATACCAAAATCTGGCAAAGATACAACAACAACAAAAAGAAAACCACTGGCCAATATCCTTAATGAACATAGATGTAAAAATCCTCAAGAAAATACTAGCAAACTGAATCTAGCAGCACATTATAAAATTAATTCACCGTGATCAAATGGGCTTTATTCCTGGGATGCAAGTTTGGTTCAACATACTCAAATCAATAAATGTGATTCACCACATAAACAGCATTAAAAACAAAATACACATGATCATCTCAATAGACACAGAATTAAGCTTTTGATAAAATTTAGCATCATTTTATGATAAAAACCCTCAACAAACTAGGCATCAAAGGAACATACCTCAAAATAATAAGAGCTATCTATAATAAACCCACAGCCAACATCATACTAAATGGGCAAAAACTGGAAGAATTCCCCTGAAGAACTGCAACAAGACAAAAGTGCCCACTGTAACCACTCTTATTCAACATAGAAGTCCTATCCAGAGAAATCAGGCAAGAGAAAGAAAGAAAAGGCATCCAAATAGGAAAAGAGGAAGTCAAATTATCTCTCTTCACTGACGATATGATTCTATACCTAGAAAACCCTGAAGACTCTGCCGAAAGGTTCCTAGACCTGATAAATGACTTCAGTAGAGTTTCAGGATACAAACTCCACACAAAAAATCAGTAGCATTTCTATACAGCAACAATGTTCAAGCTAAGAGCCAAGTCAAGAACACAATCTCATTTACAAAGCCACACACAAAACTAAAATACCTAGGAATACATCCAACTAAGGAGATGAAAGACCTCTAAAAGAATTACAAAATACTGCTGAAAGAAATCAGAAGTGACCCAAATAAATGGAGAAATATTCCATGTTCATGGATTGGAAGAATGAACATTGTTGAAATATCTATACTTCCCAAAGCAATGTATAGATTCTATACTATTCCTATCAAATTACCAATCTCATTTTTCACAGAATTAGAAAAAAATAATTCTAAAATTTATATAGAACCAAAAAAGAACCTGAATAACCAAAGCAATCCTAAGCAAAAAGAACAAACCAGAAGCATCACCTTACCTAACTTCAAACTATACTACAAGGCTATAGTAACCAAAACAGCATGGTACTGGTACAAAAATAGACATATGGACCAATGGAACAGAATAGAGAGCCCAGAAATAAAGCAGTGTACCTACAACCAACTGATCTTTGACAAAGTTGACAAAAACAAGCAATGGAGAAAGGACTTTCTAGTCAATAAATCGTGCTGGAAAAATTGGCTAACCAAATGCAGAAGAATAAAACTGCACCCTTCCTTCTCACCACATACGAAAATTAACTCAAGATGGATTAAAGATTTAAGTGTAAGACCTCTCAAACTATAAAAGTAACCTAGAAGAAAACCTAGGAAATACCCTTCTGGAAAGTAGCCTTGGCAAAGAATTTTGACTGAGTCCTCAACAGCAATTGCAACAAAAACAAAAATTGACTGGTGGGACCTAATTAAGCTAAAGAGCGTCTGCACATCAAAAGAAATTATCAACAGAGGAAAAAAAAAAAAAACCTATAGAAAGGAAAAAATATTTGCAAACTATGCATCTGACAAAGATGTATTAGTCCAGAGGTTTTGAACTAATACCCAAATCTGTAAGGAACTTAAACAAATCAACAAGCAAAAATAAAATAACCCCATTAAAAAGGGTGCAAAGAATATAACAGACACTGCTCAAAAGAAGACATACAAGTGGCTAACATACAGAAAAAATGCTGAACATCACTAATCATCAGGAAAATGCAAATCAAAACCACAAGGAGGTACCATCTCATACTAGTCAGAATGCCTATTATTAAAAAGTAAAAGCAACAGATGCTGGTGAGGCTGTGGAGAAAAGGGAACACTTATAAATGGTTAGTGGGGATGTGCATTGCTCAGCCCCTATGGAAAGCAGTTTGGAGATTTCTTAAGAAACTAAAAATTGAACTACCATTTGACCCAGCAATCCAATTACTGGGTGTATACCCAAAAGAAATTGTTCTACCAAAAAGACACATGCACTCACATGTTCATTGCAGCACTATTCACAATAGCAAAGACATGGAATCAACCTAGGTGCCTATCAACAGTGGACTGGATAAAGAAAATATGTTACATACACCATAGAATATTATGCAGCCATAAAAAAGAATGAAATCATGTCCTTTGCACCAGAATGGATGCAGCTGGAGGCTGTTATCCTATGCAAATTAACACAGAAACATAAAGCCAAATATTGTATGTTCTCACTTTTAAGTGGGAGCTAAAATCTTGGATACACATGGACATATAGTTGGGAGTTATAGACCCTGGGGACTCTGGAGGAGGGAGAGGGGTGAGAGTTAAAAAAAAAAAAATCGTCTATTGAGTACTATATTCGCTAGCTAGGTGACAGGATCAATGCAAGCCCAAACCTCAGCATCTGGCAAACATACCCTTGTAACAAATCTGCACATGTACCCCCTGAATCTAAAAGAAAAATGGAAATAAATAAGCTACAGTAACCTACAACAGCAACAAAAGCAATAACCAAAAACAACAATAATCTACTTTGCCTATGCTCTAGAAATGGAACAACTGAGCCTGGATGACAGCGCATCTGTTTATGGCATGGTTTATTGAATATTTCAAACCCAGCAATGAGACCTACTGCTCAGAAAAAGATTCCTCTGAAAATATTACTGTCCACTGACAATGCATCTGGTCGCCCAAGAGCTCTTATGGAGATGTACAAGGAGATAAAGGTTATTTTCATGCCCACTAACACAACATTCATTCTGCAGCCTATGAATCAATGAGTAGTTTTGACTTTCAAATCATATTATTTAAAAAATACATTTTTTAAGACTATAGCTGCCATAAATAGTGATTCCTCTGATGAATCTAGCCAAAATAAATGAAAAACTTTCTGGAAAGGATTCACCATTCCATATGCCATTAAGAACATTTGTAATTCGTGGGAGGAAGTCAAAATATCCACCTTCACTGGAGTTTGGAAGAAGTTGATTCCAACCCTCGTGGTTGACTTTGAAGGGTTCAAGATTTCAGTGGAGGAAGGAACTGCAGATGTGGTGGAAATAGCAAGAGAACTAGAAGTGGAGCCTGAAGATGTCATTGAATTGCTGCCATCTCATGATCAAACTTGAATGGAGGAGGAGTTGCTTTTTACAGATGAGCAAAGAAAGTGGTTTCTTGAGATGAAATCTTCTCCTTGTGAAGATTCTGGGAATATTGTAAAAATGACAACAAAGGATTTGGAATATTCCAGATACTTAAACAGCAGCTGGGTTTGAGAGGATTGACTCTTATGTGAAAGAAGCTCTATTGTAGGTAAAATGGTATCAAACAGCACCACATGCTACAGAGAAATTTTTCATAAAAGATAAAGTCAATCAATGCAGCAGACTTTTTTACTGTTTTATCTTAAGAAGTTGCCACAGCCACCCCAACCTTCATCAGCCACCACCCTGATCAGTCAGCAGCCATCAACATCGAGGCAAGGCCCTCCACCAGCACAAATGACTCACTGTAGGCTCTGATGATCATTAGCATTTTTGGTAATAAAGTATTTTTTAATTAAAGTAGATCTAACTTTTTAAAACATAATGCTATTGCAGTATGTTTATTGTATTAAGTCTAGATTGCACTGTTCTTAGTGTAGTGTAAACACAGCTTTTGTATGCACTGGGAAACCAAAGAGTTTGTGTGACTCACTTTATTGTGGTGGTCTGGCACCAAACTTGCAATATCTCTGAAGTATGCCTGTATAATTTTGCTCATTCCTACTTTATTTCGTGGGGTTTTTATTTTTTATTTTTTTTGTTTTTGTTTTTGTTTTTGAGACAGTCTTGCTCTGTCACCCAGGCTGGAGTGCAGTGGTGTGATTTTGGCTCACTGCAACCTCCACCTCCCGGGTTCAAGAAATTCTCTCCTACCTCAGCCTCCCGAGTAGCTGGGATTAAAGACGTGCACCACCATGCCCAGCTAATTTATGTATATTTAATAGACATGGTATTTCACCATGTTGGCCAGGCTTGTCTCGAACTCCTGACCTCAAATGATCTGCCCACCTTTGCCTCCCAAAGTGCTAGGATTATAGGCATGAGCCACCACACCCAGACTTATCCCTACTTTGAACTCATGGTAATTATTGCACCTGCGACCAGACATTGTTTTTATTGTGTTAGTAAAGACACACATATATTACCCAAAAAAATGCATCGTAAGTATTCAAGGAGAAACAGTATAGGTTATCCTTTGATAGATGAGAAAGGCTAGAAAAGACTCAACTAAGGTGATCTCTACCTTCAACATTCTTTATGAAAAGAAATTGTACATATTCAATTATCTCTTTGCCCACTTGTTTCTGCTTAGTAATTTAAAAACATCTGATTTTCTCAAGTCCAGTTTATGGTCATTCCTACCTCTGTTAATTATTTTATAACATTCAGAACTAGACTTAGACTGAAGAAAGAACAATCTTTTTGTAGTTTCTTAGGATGTGAAATGGAACTCCCACATGATTTTGACAACTATTATTTAATTGTGGGGAATGTGTATATGTCTAATTTTAAATCTCTAAATTTTTGCCTCATGTAGATTCCAGGGGGTGGGGAACAAACTTCAAAGTTAATTCTAACTTTAGTAACTATAAAGTAAGTTTTATATTTAGGACATTTTGAAATATGAGTAAGTTTTATAATAACCCATAAGCTTATAGGAAAGTGGTAAGAAAGGAAATATTATAATGTGAGCTCTTTTAACCTTATAATGATGGTTTTAAAAGTTAAAATAATAAAATAGTACGATTGGCATTACTCATTAGAAAAATACAGAATATTGGCCAGGTGCAGTGGCTCATGCCTGTAATCCTAACACTTTAGGAGGCTGAGGCAGGAAGATCGCTGGAGCCCAGGTGTTTGAGACCGGTCTGGGAAACATAATGAGACCCTATCTCTACAAAAATACAAAAATTAGGCGGGTGTGGTGGCATGCCTGTAGTCCCGGCTACTTGGGAAGATGAGGTGGAAGGATTGCTTGAACCCGGGAGGTCAAAGCTGCAGTGAGCTGTCATCATGCCACTGAACCCCAGCTTGGGCAACAACAAAGTGAGACGCTGTTTCAAAAAAAAAAAAAGGGGGGAAATAGAATATCCCTCTAATTGTACCTATCTCTGTAAGTCAAGTAATTTTCTGAGAAAAATAAATAAAATGCTATGTATTTTTATCACTGGTTCTACAGCATTCAAAGTTGTAATTGGTAGTTTCTACCATCCCTCTATTAAGAAAACCAAAATATCACCTATATGTTATAAATATTTTTATATTCATTAGATTTGGAAGACATTATTGAACGCAAAATGAATGATGCAATAATGTATCATAAAGGTGGGACACACACCCTGAGGCAAAAACCCAGGGAATAGAGAAACAGCAAAACCTTTATTTACTATGTCTGCCAAGGAACAGGTTGGCAGTTTTTTTTTTTTTAAAGGTACAATTTATATAATTGTTTGGTCATTTTAGATAAAGACAAAGAAAATAAAGCTTTATTATTACCTCTTAGTATCGCCTTAGCCCATCACTTTGGATTACTACTGTGTTGTGTCATACTTTCATTAAGCGTGATCTCATTAATTTATGTCTCCAAACTGCTTATGGTATTGTTTTCATCTTACAGTTGAGAAAACCAAGAGCCAAAGAGGATAACGGCTTTGCAGGGGTCACGCATAGTGAATACCTGGCAGGGACAGGTCTCCTGACTTTCGGAACAGTGCCTTTTGGTCTGACTTTTAAAATAGCTTGTTTCCTCTGTGCCATGGTAACCTTCAGCAAAATGTCTCACCTTCTTTTTTTGTACCTCCTTCTTCTTACTGTAAGTGATCCACAATATCCCCACTCCATTCTCTCATCTTCTTAGCCTTAGTCTATTATTTCTTGTTGTGTAATAAGTCATCCTAAAGTTTAGTGGTTTAAAATTACAACCATCAATGAGTGCTTTGCAATCAATTGGTCGGCTGGGCATTCATTAATGTGGGTCAGACTTGCCTGAGTCCACCTGGGCTCACTCGTGTTTCTGCAGCCAGCTGGTATGTCAGCTGGGGGCTGGCTGCACTAGGGATGGCTCCCCTCTGGGGTTGGACATTGCCTGACTATTGGTTAGGGCCATAGACACTAACACAGCAGGGTTGTGTGTGTTCCCATCTGTCATCACCCAACAGGATAGCCTGGGCTTGTTCTCAAAATATTTCATAAGAGAAGCATGCAATACCTTTTGAGGCCTAGTCCTGGAACTAGCATATCTTCACTGCTTTTGTAGCCTGAGTTAATAGACAGGGAAATAGACTGTTCTAACAAGAGGAGGTACAAGACTCCCTAGCCAAGGGCACAGATATAGGGAGGAGTAAGGAATTGTGTCCATTTTTGCAATCTGCCATACTCCGATTGCTTTCAAATAACTTGTCTGAATCATTCGTATTAAAATATTAATAATTTAGTAGTTTATACCTTTTCAGGAATATCTTCTTTGGGCAAAAATAAACCTGTGATAAGAATATTTAAAGGATGGGCAGCATAATGCTGTCTTGATGAAGAATTATCTATTTTATTCTTTGGTTGCCTGTGAATTTGGTGTCACAGCCAAGAAACTATTGCCAAATCCTGCCACCAATTTTTTAATATCCAGACTGTTGTTAAAAGGACAACGTCAGCCCAGTTGAATTTAAAGGAGCTTAATTGAGCAATGAATAATTCACGAATCAGGCAGCACCCAGAATCAGCAGATTCAGAGAATCTCCAGGGATGCCTCGTGGTCAGAACAAATGTATAGAGAAAAAAAGGGAAGTGGCATATAGAAATTGGAGGTGAGATACAGAAACAGCTGAATTGGTTACAGGTTGGCATTTTCCTTATTTGAACACAGTTTGAACACTCAGAAGTATATGACTGGTTGGAGTATGGCTGCTGGCATTGGCCAAGACTCAGCTATTGTTACAGGCACATACTCCCAAGCTTGGGTTTCAGTCTTGTCTACCCACTAAGTTAGGCTGCAGTTCATCCACAAGGACTCAAATATAGAAGTATGGAGTCCTTCTCAGGCCATATTTAGTTTGCTTTAACACTGTTAACCCTGGGCCAGGGAGCTATTCTGTAGCAGGTGAGCTTTTCTTTACTTCTTCAAGTCGAAGCACATTCTTACTTCACCACCAATTTTTTATTGTTATAAAATATAAGTAATATAAAATTTTACCATTTTAGCCATTTGCAAGTGTACACTTCTGTGGCACTAAGAACAGTGTCATTGATGTGCAACTGTCATCATATCCATCTCCAGAATTTTTTCATCTATCCCAACTGTATACCTCTTAAACACTAACTCCCCATTCTTCCTTTCTCTGACTCTGGCAAGCACCATTCCACTTTCTATCTTCATGAATTTGACTACCTTAGATACCTCATGTAAGTGGAATGACACAATATTTGTTCTTTTGTGACTGCCTGATTTCACTTAGCATAGTGTCCTCAAGGTTATAGACAAAAATAGTCAAACTGTAAAATGTTGGAAGAGATTTATTCTGAGCCCAATATGAGTGACCAGTAGCCTGTGGCACAGGCCCAGGAGATTCTGAGAACATGTGCCCAAGGTGGTCAGGCTACATCTTTGCTTTATGAATTTTAGAGAGTTATATCAATCAATACACGTAAGATGTGCATTGGTTTGGACTGGAAAGGCGGAAAAACTGGATGTGGGGGCTTCCAGGCCATGGTGAATTCAAAGCTTTTCTGATTGGCAATTGGTTGAAACAGTTATTATCTAAAGACCTGGAGTAAATAGAAAGGAATATCTGGATTAAGATAAGGGGTTGTGGAGATCAAGATTCTATCATGCAGATGAAGCCTCTGGGTAGCGGGCTTCGGAGCTCTCATCAGACCCAAAAAGGTGCCAGAGTCTTAGTAAATTCTCTACTGGACCAGGGAAAAGACCTAGAAAGGAATGGAAAGTCTCTACAGAATGTAGATTTTCCCTATAAGAGACAGCTTTGCAGGGCCATTTCAAAATATGTCGAAGAAATTTATTTTGAGGGTAAAATACTTTGATTTCTCTCAGGGCCTGTTACCTGTCATGTCAGGCTGGAATTTGGTGTCTTATTGCTATAAAAAGTCTGTCTTGTCAGTCTTAAGATCTTTGTTTTCATGTTAATGCTGGTCAGCGGTGCCCTAATTCCAAAGGGAGAAGGGTATAATGAGGCATGTCCCAACCCCCACTTCCCATCATAGCCTAAATTACTTTTTCAAGTTAACTTTGGAAAGCCTTTGGCCTAGGGGAGGGTCCATCAGTCAGTTGAAGGGCTCAGAATTTTATTTTTGGTTTATAAGGTTCATCCATGTGGTAGTGTATATTCAAATTTCCTTCATTTTTAAGGCTGGATAATGTTCCATTTTATGCATATATACTCTATGTTGTTTACGCATTCATCCATTGAGGGACATGGGTTTTTTCCATCTTTTGGCTATTATGAATGATGCTGCTATTATTGAATGTAAGTGTCCAAATATCTGTTCAAATCCTTGTTTTGAGTTCTTTTGGATATATACCCAAAAGTGGAATTGCTAGACCATATGGTAGTCCTGTGTTTAATTTTTTGAGGAATCTCTATGCCATTTTTCACAGTGGCTGCACCATTTTACATTCCCATCAGCAATGTATAAGTGTTCTAATAGCTCCCCATCTTTGCCCACACTTATTTCCTTTTCTTTTTAATCACAGCCATCCTAATAGATGTGAAGTAGTGACTCAATGTGGTTTTGATTTGCCTTTCCCTAATGATTAGTGATGCTGAGCATCTTTTCATGTCTTTATTGGCCATTGTGTGTCTTCTTGGAGAAACAGCTATTCAAGTCCTTTGCATATTTTTTAATCAGGATGTTTACCTTTGGTTGTTGAAGGAATTCTTTAAATATTCTGGATCTCAATCCAGATACATGATTTGCAAATATTTTCTCCCATTCCATGGGTTGCCTTTCACTCTGTTGATAGTGTGTGTTGATGCAAAAAGTTTTTAATCTCAGCCAGGTGTGGTGGCTCACGCCTGTAATCCCAGCACTTTGGGAGGCCAAAGTGGACAGATCCCTTAAAGTCAGGAATTCAAGACCAACCTGGCCAACATGGCAAAACTCTGTCTCTACTAAAAATACAAAAATTAGCTGAATGTGGTAGCGCATGCTGTAGTTCCAACTACTCGGAAGGCTGAGGCACGAGAATTGCTTGAACCTGGTAGGCAGAGATGGCAGTAAGCCGAGATCATGCCACTGCACTCCAGCCTGGATAACAGAGTAAGATTCAAGTTTTTAATCTTGATGAAGTACAGTTTATCTGTTTTTTTCAATGCCTATGATTTGGTGTCATATCCAATAAATTATCGCCAAACCCTGCCACCAATTTTTAAATACTCAGCCTGAAGCCATTTAAACTGCTCAGTGAATGACTTAAAGAATTTTAAAGTGAGTTGCTTCTATTCAACAATTTACTTTTATAATTATAGGAGATGTTAACAAATATCCATTCAATGCCAATTTTTTTTCTCAGTCTTTATTTTCCTGATTACTGCCAAGTACACTAGATGTAAATAGAAAGCATGGAAATAGCTCATTGTATTATGCGCCAATTGTTTCCCCATGAGAGAAAGTGATCAAAATTATTACCAAGTGCTTCTATTAGGAAAAGAAAATTCTTAACTGATTAAAGACCATGGTTATTATATATCAACTATAAAATGAATTTTCAACATTTTACTTCATTGAAAAAAATACTAAATTTCATTTCTAAATACTAAATACTAAATTTCATGCTATACTTGAGCCAGGCTGGAATTTGGTGTCTTATTTCTACAAAAATCACATATAATAAAGCTCTAAAACTTCAAAGACATTTTACATTCCGAAAACGGTTCTTTGTGGTTGCAATCTTCATTTGAAATTCAAATAACTCCTTGGAATTTGAAGCTGGCTAGAAGTTATGTAGTGCAGAATAAGAAGGAGACGATCCTTTGTATCATTGCAAATTTATACTAATAGAAGATATTATACTTTTGTACCTAGATGGGAGCAACAAACGCATCTTTTGATACATTAAATAATACATGAGCTATCTATGATAAACATCTTGGGCAATGTGTAAGAACTTACCTTTTATCTATAGTTCTTGGGTTAGACCATTGCATATTTTTAAAGCAAGTGTTTATTAAATCTTCAATTTTATATAGCAATAGATAACACAGAAGACTCAATAGAAAGAAGCATAAGACTTGGTTCTCTTCCTTCAGAGAGTAAATAAGGGAGGCTTACCATTTAGAATCTGAGAAAGTTAAGGTGGGACGAGGTGGTCTGAGGACGTCTTAAGGAGATGGACCTCTGCAGGCCAGGAGGGCGAGGTTTGGTTGGAGTGAGAGGCGCACCTGCATGACCTGGGGGAGCAGTGGCACGAGCAAGTGTCACATCTGGCTGGAGGATGGCGTTGCCAGGTACCTGAGATAGAGGAAGCACATTAAAAGTAAGTCATGGACAGAGGCCTGGGTGAGGACTCATTGTGGCGAGCTGGTATAGCAGTTCATTGTTTGATATAGTAGACTGTAGAGAATCACTGTAGGTTTTTGACCAGGGGAGTAGAAGAAAAATTTAGCCCATCTCCAGTGGAGATCACAGAACCTTAGAAGTAAAGGGATTTCTGGAAATGCCTTCTCCAATATCCCATTTTTACTTAGGCCAGAGAAGTAAAATAACTTGCTCAAAAGGTCACCCAATTAGAAAATAGCAAATCTGGCAGGGCATAGCGGTGCACACCTGTAATCCCAGCACTTTGGGAGGCCAAGGCGGGCAGATCACAAGGTCAGGAGATTGAGACCATTGTGGCCAATATGGTGAAATGCCGTCTCTACTAAAAATACAAAAAAATTAGCTGGGAGGAGTAACACACACCTGTAGTGTCAGCTACTCAGGATGCTGAGGCAGGAGAATCACTTGAACCCGGGAGGCGGAGGTTACAGTGAGCCAAGATAGCACCACTGCACTCCAACCTGGTGACAGAGTGAGACTCTGCCTAAAAAAAAAAAAAAAAAAAAAGGAAGAACAGAAAAAATAGCAAATCTGTGTCTCAGATTTATCCTTTAACTTGTAGTCTGATGATCTTTCTTTCGTATCACAGCCCTCCAAAAGATATTAGAGAAAAGAAAATAAAAAGAAAGGATACATAAGAAGCAGAATCTTGATAGGAAAAAGTCAGATAACTATTTTATTTTAGTAAATGAGGCAGACAAATATCTAGAGAATTCACAAAGGACGAAGTGAATTCTTAAAAATAGTATTTGAGGCCGGGCATGGTGGCTCACACCTGTAATCCCAGCACTTTGGGATACCGAAGCTGGCGAATCATTTGAGGTCAGAAGTTCGAGACCAGCCTGGCCAACATGGTGAAACCCCGTCTCTACTAAAAATACAAAAATTAGCTGGGCGTGGTAGTGGGCACCTGTAATCCCAGCTACTAGGAGGCTGAGGCAAGAAAATCGCTTGAACCCAGGAGGCGGGGGTTGCAGTGAGCCCACATTGTGCCACTGCACTCCGACCTGTGCAACTGAGCGAGACTCCGTCTCAAAAATATATATATATATAGTATTTGAAAAAAGTGAAAAACTAATTCTAATTAAATCAATATTAATATTCCAAATCTACCCTGGCAAATGGGTGCTAAGCTAAAACTGAATTACTGAACAAATGAATACCTAAATACGTCTTTTTCTTTCCGTAAATACCTTCAAGTATTATTTAAGGAAAACATTTTCTTTTACAGATTCATCTTTTTGGGGTTTTGCTGGCCATTTTAGGAAACTTGGTGATCAGCATTTCTCTAAATATTCAGGTAAGAAAAAAGCTTATTTTTCTAACACTGTAGATTGATTCAGGGACACCTGATGACTCTCATGGGCTTTGGGAACTTTTGCCTTTGTAGATCTTTTCTCTATAAAAATTATAAAAAATTATATTTTATGACTTCATTGGTTTAAAGACAAATATATATAATCCAGGCTGGAGTGCATTCATTTTTTTTCTTCTTCTTCTTTTGATTTTGAAAGAAATTAATTTTGGAGGGTAGAGAGGTACTCCAATAGTATTATAGACCCTAGGTAAGGAGCCGACTGTGTCTAATGGATAAACAGCACTGGTTTGATTTGTAGTACTTTGACTTCTTTCATAGCCTTCACCCTAGATGGGATAAGGATATTTTTTAGAAGCAGGTCATAAAAGTACAGATCGGCCGGGTGTGGTGGCTCACGTCTATAATCCCAGCACTTTGGGAGGCTGAGGCGGGTGGATCACAAGGTCAAGAGATTGAGACCATCCTGGTCAACATGGTGAAACCCCATCTCTACGAAAAATACAAAAATTAGCTGGTGGCGCATGTCTGTAGTCCCAGATACTTGGGAGGCTGAGGCAGGAGAATTGCTTGAACCCAGGAGGCGGAGGTTGCGGTGAACCGAGATCGTACCATTGCACTCCAGCCTGGGTAACAAGAGCGAAACTCCGTCTCAAAAAAAAAAAAAAAAAAGTACAGATTATAGGATTTTTATCCCCTTTCTTTAAAATACTGTTAAATATGCCAGTATAGATTAATGGTCTTGAGAAAAGAATGTAGAGTACAAAATAGGAACTATAACAGAACCTGAATCGGAAACCTGAATAAATTGCTCATTTGCTAAAAGCTGAATGAAATATGAATTGTTAACCAAATAATAAATTAAATAAAAATTTTTAAGTCATTTAATGAATCATTTTGAAATAGAATCAAATCACTGCAGTTTCTAAAACGATTTGAATCAAAATAAACCTAAACATCAGAATATCTCCCAGAATGTTATATGGTAGTTCTGTCTCATCCTCAGGGGATACCTTCCAAGACTCCCAGTGGATGTCTGAAACTAGAGCTAATACTGACCCCTATTCGGTATACACTACGTTTTTCCTAGACATACATAGCTACGATCACATTTAATTTATAACTTAGGCACAGTAAAAGATTAACAACAATAACTAATAATAAAATAGAACAAGTGAAATAAGGGTTACTTGAACATAAGCGCTGTGCTGTTGCGACAGCTGGTCTGGTAACCGAGAAGGCCACTGAACGACTGAGGGACAGGGAGTGTCTGCAGCGTGCATACATTGCACAAAGGGAGAATTCACATGCCAGGTGGGACAGGCTGAGATTTCATCCTGCTACTCAGAAGAGCATGCAACTGAAAATGTATGAAATGTTTATTTCTGGAATTTTCCATCTCATATTTTCTGACCATGGGTAGCTGAAACCACAGAAAATGAATCTGTGGATCGGGGGTGACTACTATATTTGTTTATATAAATCTTTGCTAGAAAATCACCTAGTATAATTTTCAATAATTTCCCAAAAATGTATTTTCAAAAAAAAATAATAAATCAATGTTCTTATGAAAGGAATTAAAGGAATACAAAAAAAAAAAAAAAGGACATTCCCCTCATAGCTCAGAATGTTTTATTTATCTTCTGATTTACTTTCAGAAATATTCTCACCTTCAGCTGGCACAACAAGAGCACCCAAAGCCATACTTCAAGAGTGTGCTGTGGTGGGGTGGTGTCCTGCTGATGGCCGTGGGAGAGATGGGGAACTTCGCAGCCTACGGATTTGCTCCCATTACTCTGATCGCTCCGTTAGGCTGTGTGTCTGTTACAGGTAAGCCATTCTGTATTTTGACAGACAGAAACTTAAAGAGCAGAATAATTGGAGAAAAACACACAAATGAAATGACAAATGCACCAAGGAAGAAAGGCTATTCTCTGGTTTCTTAGCACGTTTACATGGAACAATTATTCTGCCAATTTCAGTTATCCATCATCATGCTGTCATATTAACCATGAAGAAACTTGCATTTTGTGACTATAACACTTATGTGTGAAAGCCTGATGCCTGAGTCTTAATAAATTAAAGGTGACAGAAAATGTTATACTGTGCTTGTAATCATTAAGGAGTTAGCTAAAAGCATTTGTAATGCAATGTTCTATTCATATGTTAAACTGATAGTACCTATAGTTAGAGTCTTAGATGCCTGGTCTTGACTCCATAGTTCAGTGTCTTTTTGACAGTAAGAATCAAATATTGGTTATTCTATATTACTATAAGAATGTGTAATTTCACAGTAACGTCACAAATATCTACTTAGAAATTTTATGTGATTTACTAAGTACATTTAGAAAAGAAAAAATGAGGTGTTGTAAAAGACTAAAAAAAAAAGAGCAAAGATCATTGCTAAAAAGGAGAACAAATTCTCTAAGCCCTGTTAAAATCAATAAAATCTTTTTGGTTTTACTCTTTATCTGCTGCTATGGAAACAGGACGTTTCTGAATTTCTGTGAATTTAGAAACTTAATTGAAATAGAAACAAGTTGATAGTTATTATCTATTAACACCTAGATCAAGCATATCACATGTTTATATATCCCAATTTAAATGTTTCTCCTAATTATATAATATTCTTAAAGAAAACATCATTTATACCGAAACAATGTAGATTCAAAGAGAATTATTTTATTTTGTAAGTTGTTTCTCTAAATCACTTAAAATATTTTATTTAAAATACTTTAATGAGATATAATAGAATATTTAGCAAAAAGCACTAATTTTGCTTTCTAGAAATTGCCTACTTAAAAGAGCCATCCTGTTAGCACTCTGAAAAGGCACACAATTTATGTAATCGTTTACTGTTTTTAACATTCCACTAGAATGAGCAAATTGGGTAAACCTCATTTTCTATTTAGTAAAGCCCATAACATGTACATAGACAATTTAGACGTTTTATGTTTTCAAAATCTGAGACATAACAGATAAAAGATCTAGTTATACGATCAACTTGGGATTCCTCCAGATTCTTGCTATCTTGAAAATGTTGTTGTATTCTCCATAATGACTGTATGTCGTTCTGATCTTTAGTTTTGTTCCTTACTTTATGCTCAGTTTCCATGAAATAGCCAGAGAAAAATGTGTCCAGGCATATTAGATAGATAACCTGGGGAAGGGAGGCGGTGAGTGCACCCTATCGTATTGAAATTCTCCATTTGTCTCATGTCTCCTGTTCCTGGGAAACCTTTAGGGGTAGTGGGGTTATAAGAAAAAGGGTGCTACCCCAGATGGTTCAAAGAAAGGGGAAATATTGTTGTAAAGATCAGAGATTTCACAGAAATGAGATATAGCCAGACCTCATGGGGCCTAAGGTGAGAATGGGGCAGTTTTCAGGACTTCAGGGTCAGCCATGGTACCCCTCCGAGACCTTCAGGGAAGCTAGCTGCCTGTGAGGCTGCTCATCTTGGCAAGACTTGATCCAAGCTCTCATTAAAAACTGGAAGCTGAAGCTTTCTAACCTTCCATTCAGGAACAGTGTCCTATTCTCCCCAAGTCCCCTGCAAACCGATCCACCCACCTTCAAACTCTGAGCCCACTGCCTTGACAGATGGGCTTTTGCTTTATGCTACAGATTAGTTTTCTTTGTGTTCTGTTAGCCCCAATTAAAGTTTCAGCTTCAGAACATTTTTAGCTACCTCCCTCTCTGTCCATCTAAAATGACTCAAAGAGTGAACTTACAGCCTCGAACGCACTCATTTCCTACTTTACAATCTTTGCAAACAGTAATGTATGCTCATAAATAGTATTCCCACAGCAGCCTAAGCTGAATTTAAATCATTGTAAAGCTTTGTGGGTGGGTGAGGGACTGCTGGTGATGGAGAATTTTCCCTAGAATAAACCCCTGCTACCCTGAGATTCTTGATAAAGGTTCTAGAAACTCTAGGGAATTTGAAGGGAAAGGGAAAGTATAAACCAGACGTGTCTTATGTCTGTGTCTACAGATGAAGCAGAAAATCCACATTTTTCTATGTTAAAACTTTTTTTCTGTATCATTTCTTGGGAGCTTTAAGAAATTAAATCTCCCTTTGAATTTTAATAAAAAATAAAACCTATTTCAGTGTTGCACGGGAAATTGCATATTCTTTTCTGATTTTTCTTCTGTTTTTTGTTGCTTTTCTAAGAGAAGCAGACACAGAGAGAGAGAGAGTATTAAAATCCAGAACACTTACAATAGTTTCAGTCCTTAAGTCCAAGTAGGTTAAGTTCCCTAAGTCTTTCATCTTCCTCCTCTCCTTAGATGGTCTGGTTCACACCAACACATTGCGCTCCTTTTTTCCTTTCCAGAAGTAGGGAGAGACTGTGCAGGTAAATATGTGAACTAGTCTTACTACACCGACGATTGCTAATATACCAGAACTGCTATGTTGTCTCACATAATCAAAATTCCTGCTCCTCTTGTATACTTTAATTAATATGGTATATATTTGTATACTTCAATTGAGTATAATATACTCAATTATATATTATATGTAATTATATTAAATATATATTAATATATTTGTTTAATAATATAAATACAATTATATTGATTAGGTTTAATATATAATGGTTAACATAATTATATTAATATCAACATAATCCTATTAATTATATTGGTTATATTCAATATATAATATTTAACATAATATTGATTCTATTAATATATGATATTTAATATAATATTGGTTCTATTTAATATATATTTAATAT
>PVKV010028152.1:0-25354 GCA_004027835.1 Alouatta palliata | reverse complement strand
AATAAAAAGTATATAAAAAAAAAAAAAAAAAAGTTACACGGCTGAGAACTAAGGTTCTCACTGTGAGATCCAAAAGACACAAATACAGAATGAGGGGAGTAAGGAATAACCCTGTGGTATTCAATTTAAATTGGAGGGATCATATAAACTAATATTTTAAACGTTTCGTTAGAGTATTTCAAACATATGCAAAAGTAGGCAGAAGAGCATAGTATAAATTCCTGTGTATCTATCATACAGCTTCCACAATTATAAATTCATAGCCAATCTTGTTTCATTTAGAAACCCACGCCACGTTATGTCATGTACATCCCAGACATCAAATTATTTCACCTATAAATATCACAGGAAAGATGTCTAAAAGACCACCATTTTCAATATAACCAAACACCATTACCATACCTTGAAAAAAATCAAAAGCACTTCCTTAAGATGAAATATCCAGTAACTGTTCAAATTTCCAATTGTTTCATGTCATAAAAAATACTAGTCTTTGAGTTAGGATCCTATATAAGGCTTTTACACTAAATTGGAAGCAAGAAGGAAACAGGACTGAACTAAGGAGTTAAAAAGTCCTGAGTAAAAGTTGTAAGAATTACTAGCTGAGGCAGAGACTAATCGTTCCTATGAGTGGCCATTTCCCCCTTTCTCCTTTAGTAATGGAACATCTGGCACCTTCACCCTCAGAAACACACATACAGAGTTTTAACAGGAAATTAGAGGCTGCATTTCTTTGATTCTCTTATACCAAGTTCTAAACAATGGGTTTTGAATAAAATTTCTGTCACCTCCTTGCCCTTCTCTCTCTCTCTTCTCTCCCCCATGGGCTAGAACACAGATTTGAGCCAGATCTGACCACGCACACAAGAGCAATACACCTAGACCCTGAGCAGAACAAACCTGCAATCTGGGGTAATCTCTGGCAAAACCAGCTTATCCACTTCAGACCCCTCTGTACCACTGACGGTCATGTGAAAGAGGAACAAGCTAATTTTTTGAACCACTGTGTATGTGGGTCTTTAAAGTAGTTTGGTCTACACTCTAATGCATATACCAGCTTGTGTGACTATGAGGATTTGTCTGGGTCTCCTTTTACTGGTTCAAAAAACTGGGAAGTGCTACTAATTGTTAGCTTATTGCATTTCCCTATTTTGAAAAACAAAGTGTACATTTAGTAAAACAAAAAACTGAAGTTAACATATACTTTTAAATGATACATGAAAACACCTGCAGAATATATCCATCCATTCAACAAATGCCCATTAAATGCCAGATATTGTCATAGGCCTAAAAATGTTACAGAAGCTAAGAACGAAAATCACAGAACAAAAGAATCAGAGTTCATTTCCGATTCACATGTGAAACTCACAAACTGGAAAGAAGCAGCCTACATACAATAAGCAAGCAAACAATAAACATCATCATTTCAAATAATACAAAGGATATTCTAAAAACAGATAACATTAAATGTACATCTCTTTTGGGGTTGGAAGGGAAATGAGTTTAATTTACACAGGGTAGGCAAGATTATGAAGGAAAGTATATTTGAGAATAAAAGGAGCAACTTCAAAGCCCTCAAGAAAGCTGTGGCTGTACCTACTAGCAAGCAAGGGGAGAATGACAGGAAGGACCTCCGGAGTAGGCAGAGGCAGCACAGTACTAAATCCACAATACAAATGTTGCATTACTGTTAACAGGGGATGAGTATGCCTGATAGAAAACAAAGAAAGCCATTACTCCCTTAATCCTGTGTGTTAGTTTCAAGACAAATATCTTCCCAAAGGAAAATGGGTATTTTAGCTGGCCTGCAATCAGTAACTACTTTATGTTGCTATAGACTGAATGTCTGTCCCCCACAAAATTCACATGTTGCAACCTAATGCCTAATGTGATGTATTTGGAGGGGAGGTGTTTGGCAGGTGATCAGGTAATAAGGGTAGAGCCCTCATGAATGGGATTAGTGTGTCCTTATAAATTAAAATAGACCCAAGAGAAAATCCCTTGTCCCTTCTGCCATGTCAAGACAGCTGTCTCTGAACCAGAGAGCAGGTCCTCACCATATCTGCAGGTGCCTTGATCTAGGACTTCCCAGCCCCCAGAACTGTGAGAAATAAATTTCTGTTGTTTGTTTATAAGCCACCCAGTCTGCGGTATTTTGTTAACAACAGCCCAAAGATCTATGACAAATGTCTTCATTCCAAGACAAACATATGTATTAATTATTTCGGGAGTATAAAAAGGATAATTTTTATCTAAGAAAGCTGAAGTTTTCTCTGATATATTAAGTTCTTTAAAACCTCACGGCTTTTGGCTGACTGCTTCATGTCTAAAATTAGGTCTAAAAATGCAGGTTAGTATCTTGGACACAAGCTATTTTACCAAGGGGGGGGTATCACCTGAGGTCAGGAGTTTGAGACCAGCCTGGCTAATATGGTGAAACTCCGTTTCTACTACAAATACAAATCAGCCAGGTGTGGTGGTGCACACCTGTAATCCCAGCTACTCGGGAGGCTGAGGCAGGAGAATTGCTTGAACCCGGGAGGCAGAGGTTGCAGTGAGCCGAGGTCACGCCATTGCACTCCAGCCTGGGAAACAACAGCAACACTCCATCTCAAAAAAAACCCACAACATCAGAATTTAGATCTAAGAAAACAAATCTACTTTTATATAAATTCCGTGAATTCCCCTTTTCTACTGCATAGAAAGTGATTACCAAGTGTTCTTAGACATGAATGAAAAGGAACTATAAACACTTTACTGATACACTTGTTAAACATGTAAATATAAAACATGCATTATCTTCTAAATTGCACTAACATGACAGTAAACTAACAAAGGAAGATAACAACCAATGTGCTGAAAAATAGAAAACTCAGCAAAATAAAAGCAAGTGAAACCTCCAAGCATGCAAAGGGGTTGCCAAAGTCAGGACACAGAAGCACCAGGTACCTTGGAGGGCTGCAGCAAGGCAGGAGACTCAAAACAGCTATTGGTTGAAACATCTATGCAAGATGCAGAGAAGCTAGACTCTAACACAGAGAACAAGTTTACCTCTGGAGAAACCGAACCAGACCTAGGGATAGGATCAATTTGAGAGGAAGCTGGTGGTAAGGCATCAAATTAAAAACAAGATTAAGCGAAAGGCTGCATATTAATTCGTGAGTTGCTCAATGATCTTCCTGGCTCCCAGAATGTCAGCAGCCAGGCTTAAGATATGACCCATCCCATCTAGCCACCTCCCTTTGAGAGAAGACACTAGAAGTTCCTTCTAATCCACAGACACTGACCTGAGGGTCCCTGGCTCATAACCCTACAGTGAAGCCCATCAGCTGAATATCTCTGCCGGTGGACACAAAGCTAATTTACTTTTACTACCTCATTCTTAAGAACTAACAGACGACCAAGGATCACCAGGTACCAAAGTCTACCAAATGAATAAGAAAAAAGGAACTCAAAAGAAACAGATGCTCAAATTAGAAAATGAAAACAAAGCCAAAAAACTATTAATCTTCTCAAAGAGAAGATACTCCATTTACAAAACAGGAGTTGCTTTAAAAACACACCACCAACACTATTCCAAAGGGCAGAAGAGCTCTTAAAAATGTAACGGTAAAAATAAATGAAAGAGTTGAGAACAAAATTGACATAATCCCCCAGAAAGCAAAATAAAAAGAAAATGGAAAATAGTGGAGGAGGAAAAAAAAACAGATGGCCAGTACAGAAAGTCCAAAATCCAGATAACAGGAGTTCCAGAAAAAAACAAATAAAAAGAGAAGAAAAAATGGAAGGAAATGAATCTACAAGCTGCAAGGTCCAATGAGTACCAGTCCAATTAATGAAAAAGACCCACACCAAAGCACATCATTCAGAAAGGAAAAATTAGTAAACAGAATGGCAACACTGGAAGCTAACAGACAAAAGAAATACTTCCCAAATTCTGAGGGAAAATGTTAACTAGCCAAATCTGAAAGTGTGAAAGTACAATAAACACATCTTTTCCATGCAGGCAAGATCTCAATAATTTTACCTCCTATGAAGTCTTTCCCATGAAGTGCTGGATACTGTGCACCATACCAAAATGACAGCATAAACCAAGAAAAGAAAAAGATACGGGATCCAAGAACAAGGAGCTCCAACACAGGAGAGGCAAAAGGAATTCCCACGATGGTGATCGCAATGATAATGATGAAGGAAAATCCCAGGACAACAGCTGTGCACCAGACTTAGAAACTGCCCAGATTGAAGCAAGTGTGTTGGAGGGATAAAGCTTAAGACAAAAGTAAAACTGATACAACATCTGATGTGCTTCAATATACTAAGAGGAGATTTAGTCTCTGCAGAGGATTTAAGGATGATTTAGTGATAGATTCACAGAAAACGAAACAAAAGTACTCCAGACTGAAACGTGATGCGGAATTCCAGGAAGAACATGAACTGATTCTTCTGATCATGTGGAAAATTACATTAAAAGACTTTTGAAAGGTGCAGAAACAAAACAGTGATGGGAGATTAAAAGCCAAATAAATGAATAAATAAGGTATTAACTCCAAAGAAAACAATGTTATAATAGAAAAAAAAATCAGAAATTATACAGCAGCTGTATGTACAATTTCCACTACTGCATTAGTTTCTTATGGCTGCTATAACAAATTAGTGCAAATCTGGTGGCTTAAACACCAGTAATTTTTTCTCTTACAGTTCTGGATACCAAAAGTCAAAAATCAGTTTCACTGGGCTATAAAGTGAAGTTGTTGGCTGGGTTGGTTCCTTTTAGAAGCTTTAAGGGGAGAATCCATTTTCCTGCCTTTCCTAGCTTCTGGAGGCCACCTGCATTTCTTGGCTTGTAACCCTTTCCTCGCACCAATCCTATCTCTTGCTTCCTCCTCTGATTTTCTGGCCTCTCTTTCATAGCATCCTTGTGCTTACATTTACAGCCTACCAGAATAACCTAGGATGATTCCCTATCTCAGTATCCTTAATTCACTCACATCTGTAAGTCCTGTGCCATATAAGGTAACATTCACAGGTTCTAGGGATTAGGATGTCGATTTCTTTTGGGGGCCATTATCCAGTCTGCTACAAATATGAACACTAGCTTAAACAATCAACATAGTGTAACATACTGAGAAAGCCAGGAGGAGCAGCAGGGAGAGCCTAGCAGACCTCAGTTCTTAGCTACCATTTACATCTGTGGATTGCTTTTTTCAAACAGCTGTATGGGCATATAGTTTAGAAATATGAAAATAGGCCAGGCATGGTGGCTCATGCCCGTAATCCCAGCACTTTGGGAATCTGAGGCGGGCGGACCACCTCAGGTCCGGAGTTCGAGATCAGCCTACCCAACACAGTGAAACTCCATCTCTACTAAAGATATAAAAAATAAGCTGGGTGTGGTGGCGCACGCCTGTAGTCCCAGCTACTCAGGAGGCTGACACAGGCGAATCACTTGAACCCAGGAGGTAGAAGCTGCAGCAAGGCGAGATCCTGCCACTGCACTCCAGCCTTTTTTTTTTGGTCTCGTTTTTTGCTTATTTGTTTGCTTCTGTCACAGAGCAAGATTTCGTCTCAAAAAAAAAGAAAGAAATATGAAAATAGATACCAGTAGAAATAGTTAAAGAGTTTGGGGAAGTGGATTCAAGACGTGGATAGGAGAAACAGAAACTGTTCATGTTTCTTTTAAGTATTTTGAAACCATATACTTTTAAAACCATGTACATGAGCTACGTGGATAAAATAAAAATCAATTTAAAACAATGCGAAACCTAAGATGGCTGGGAAGGGAGAGAAACCCTCATCTGAGATGAACAGGTGCCTCAAGGCTAAGGAAGCAAACAGAAAAATGACAAAGATA
This sequence comes from Alouatta palliata, assembly GCA_004027835.1. NCBI lineage: Eukaryota > Metazoa > Chordata > Mammalia > Primates > Atelidae > Alouatta > Alouatta palliata. The sequence goes on along the minus strand of PVKV010028152.1, from coordinate 19,503 downwards.
AAAATTCAAAGGCAAATTACCAGCAAAAGCACACCTTTGCTAAGTATAGTAAGGTCTTAGCCTGAGCCAAACTTGAAATTCAAATACAAATTTAAAGTAACAACTAGAGATGGCTAATGTGTAGTAGTATGATGTAAACTGCAGTAGCATGATGTAAACCCAAGGAGGTGTTTTAATAATTTACAGAGAGCAAACGTTAACTGATGTGAGAACAGCACAATAGATCTATTTATTCTGTCAAAAACGCTGAGTAAAAAATTAAGATATCTTAAAATGCTCTATCAGGCCAATACAACTCTTCTAACAAAACCGCACACTTTTGAATAAGGAACTGAGGAGAATTAAGCATGTTCACTTGCACAATAACATTTGCTTTCCATTTCTATTCTTGTCAGACTCCTGTAGAAGTTTCCAAGGGCTCTGCATATATTTGTCAGCCTACCTGAGACGATGATAAAAGATCCAGGTCATCATAAAAACTGAGTGGAAGAAAGAGGGGAGAGAAAATATTTATAATGTAAAGAATATACTATTTACAACATCATCTTGGTAGCAAGGGGAGCCAATGACAGGGTGTTTTAGGGCCTCAGTGTGCCTGACACTATCCCTTCGGATGTTCCCAAACTCCATCCCTACCTGCTATGAGAAACTGACACTGACAGTGAAGGGTGCTTTGGACCCTCCTGCATGTTCTAGGTGCACCCCATCCCACACAATTATATTACTCTTGAGAGAAGATGCAGAATATATGATCATAGGGAAGAATAAAACACAGGAGGAACCTGAGAAAAAAGGGAAAACGAGACCAAAAAAAAGAGACAAAAAAAAAAAAAAAAAAAAGAAACAAGCTTCAAGTTCTATTGCCACACATTTTGAATTTTTGTTCATTGTTTCAAAGATAGGGTCTTGCAATATTGCCCAGACTGGAGTGCAGTGGCTGCTCACAGGCATGATCACAATAGCTTTGAACTTGTGGCTCCTGGCTCAACACAGTAATTTTAAATTAGTCAAATTAAATAGTCAAAGTGCTAGACCCTAAACTAACCCCAATTCTGATGAAATCAAGAAACTAATCTTCTCTCCATAGTTTTTCCAAATGCCTAACCCAACCAATCTGAAGTGTTAGTCATTAATGTAACATATATTTATTGGAAGTGCCTAAAATGTGCCCAAAACCTTAAAAACTAGTTGATCTCAATTTGTGGACTGGATAGGCTTTTGTTCTTCTGCTGTCAAACTGTTAATTCTGTTAATCAGGCATCAAATAGCAAAATAACTACATCAATTACATTTTCTGAGGCTATGTGCCAAAACTAAGCATTCATGTACATTTATTTAATCCTCTGAATAAAAAGGCGAATACTATTATTCCCATTTACAGGTAAGAAAACTAAAATATGGCAATTCTCAAATGTTTTGTTTCCTTACTCGCTGCTCTTCTTTGTGTGTCCAAAAAAGAAAAGAAAAAGGAAAAAAATCCACTTCATTTAGGAAGTCTTTCCCATGTAATATACACCCAAATTATTTCTTCTTTGAGTTTCCCTCCAACTTTCCTCCACTACAATGTACGATTCAAAAGGGGAAAAGGGATGTGATACTACAAATAAATAAGAAAAAGCATCACCAAAGAAAGCTAGACAAAGAACACAAAAACGCTCGACACACTTGAACGTGCTCAAACAAGTAACTGGAAAAGGTTTTTCTGAATGGTGAATATTGTGCCAGGTATTGTCAAGAGGTCAGGAAATGGCCACTCCCATTAACTATTGGAGGAAGTAAAAAATCAACACCAACTTTTTATGGTGATTTGGCAATAAATATAATAAGCCATTAAAAAAAGAGGAAAAAAAAATCACCTTTCGACCCAGCAATCCCATTTCCAGAAATATATCCTAAAGCAATGAGATTCTCACAAGGATGTTCACAATCTTTACAACAGCAAACATTATAAACAACCTAAATGTCTAAATGAAATACACTAGAGATCCAATTAAATCTCATACAGCCATTTATCTTCTTCTCATATATGTTAACTGGAAAAAGCCTAATACAAAACTGTACATCAGATGCCAGTTTTGAAAATATATATTTGCAGTGGAAAAAGAACTATATGCTGGGAAGATCTATGCCCAAATATTAACAGATGCTATGTAAAAATGGTGAGATTATACAGGCAAACTTTATTTTATTGTGCTTCACAGACACTGAGTTTTTTATAAATTGAAAGTTTTTTGCCAGGCATGATTGCTCAAGTCTGTAATCCCAGCATTTTGGGAGGCCGAGGCAGGCAGATCACCTGAGGTCAGAAGTTCGAGACCAGACTGGCAACATGGTGAAACCCCATCTCTACTAAAAATACAAAAATGAGCCAGGCGTGGTGGCGGGCGCCTGAATTCCCAGCTACTCAGGAGGCTGAGGCAGAAGACTCACTTAATCCAGGAGGCAGAGGTTGCAGTGAGCCGAGCGGAAATCACACCACTGCAGTCCAGCCTAGGCAAAAGAGTGGGACCACGTCTCAAAAAAAAAGAAAGTTTGCGGCAGCCTTGCTAGAAAGGCACCATTTTCCCAACATGTGCTCACTTTGTGTCTCTTTGTCACATTTTGGTAATTCTCGCAAAACTTCAAACTTTTCATTGTTACACCTGTTATGGTCATCTGTGATTGATGATCTTTGATATTACTACTGTGATTGTTTTTGGATGCCATGAACCGCATCCATAGGATAGCAAATACAATTCTAAAAAATTCTGTGTTCTGATTGATTGCTCCACCTACTGGCAGTTCCCCTCTCTCTCCCCCTCCTAGGGCCTCCTGGAGACACAATACTGAAATTAGGCCAATTACCCTACAAGGGCCTCTAAGTGTTCCAGCGAAAAGGAAGAGAATTTAATTGATGAAGGTGACTACACTAAACAATGGATTTTCAAAGCACATGAAACAGCCCTTATTTGAGGATACTACCTAGGACTTTCACAGCTGGAAAGGAAAAGCTGATGCCTGGCTTCAAAGCTTCAAAGAACAGGCTGACTCTCTTGTTAAGGGCTCAAGTAGCTGGATGACTTTAAGTTGAGGCCAATGCTCACTGACCATTCTAAATTCTAGGGCCCAAAGCTACTCTGCCTTTAAACAAAAAGGCCTAGTTGAGAGCACATCTGTTTACAGCATTGTTTACGAAATATTTTAAGCCCACTGCTGAGACCTACTGCTCGGAAAAAAAGACTCATTTCAAAATGCTGCTGTTCACCCTTTCTGATAGAAAGGGACAAGAAGATCAATGTTGTTTACACGCCTGCTAACACAATATCCATTCTGCAGCCCATGGATCAAGGCATAATTCTGACTTTCAAGACAACTGTTAGCATTATTAAAGAAATACAGTCTGGGTGTGGTGGCTTACTGCTGTAATCCCAGCACTTTGGGACGCTAAGGTGAGTGGATCGTTTGAGCCCAGGAGTTCAAGCCCGTACTGGGCAACATGTTGAAACCCTGACTCGACAAAAAAATAAATAAATAAATAAGAAAATAAGCCAGCTATGATGGGGCAAACCTGTAGCCCCAACTATTTGGAAGGCTGAGGTGGGAGAATCACCTGAGCCCAGGAGGTCAAGGCTGCAGTGAGCTATGATCATACCACAGCACTCCAGCCTGGACAGCAGAGTGAGACCTTGTCTCAAAAAAAAGAAATACACGTTGTAAGGCTATAACTGCCAGACAATGACTCGTCTTAAAGATCTGGGCAAAGTCAACTGAAAGCCTCCTGGAAAGAATTCACCATTCTGGATGCCACTGAGAACATTCATGATTCGTGGGAGGATGTCAAAATACCAATATTAACAGGAGTTTGAAAGGAGTTGATTCCAGACCTCATGGATAACTTTGAGGCGCTCAAGACTTCCATGTAGGAAGTAACTGCAGACATAGTGGAAACAGCAAGAGAATTAAATTGGTGCAATTTCATGATGCCATCAGCAAAGCAGCAAAATCCGTGAGATATGCCTGCAATTGATTTTATTTTTTTATGTACATATAGTACATGGGCTGTGAAGTCAGAAGAACCAACAACGTTCAACCCTTCACTCCCCCACTTTCCAACTATGTGACCTTGGGCAAGTTACTTTACCTAACCCTCAATTTCCTCATCTATAAAATGAACATAATAATTTATCCTCAGCTTGAGAGGATTAAATGAGATAATGCATATAAAGCATTTATACTCATAGGCAACTCAGTTTCTTGAGCACGTCAGACATTTATAATCAAAATTATTTTTCCTTTAATAAAAATTCTTAAGATTAAAACATTTTTGCATCGCAAGAATTTAATAAAGCTTTATTCTCATCATCCTGAGCAGTACACAAATCATGACATTTTGGCATTTTAAGGAATATTAACAAAACTCCCAAGAAATTAGGTTGAGAATTAATATGGTAGTCATGTGACCAGAAGGCCTATGTGTTTGCTGAACAGTTAAGAACACACATTAGGTCTTTAGGATCTAGCCTACTCCATAATGCGTGGTATAGTCCTAATTAAATAATCACCAAAATGAACTGGTCACTTTACACACTGCCAGGAACAATCAGAGTCAAGTGGAGAAAGAAAAAAAGACTTAAGGTCTACAATCAAAAGACTCCAATATCTGCGAATCCAAACATTATTTTTTTTCCACATGTAAAATAGTATTTTATTGATTAAAACCATATGTTTGCAAAGAATTTTTTAGGAAAACATCTTTTTTTCTAAAAAAACTATACTATAAGTTCCGGGGCACATGTGCAGAACACGCAGGTTTGTTACGCAGGTATACACGTGCCCTGGTGGTTTGCCGTATCCATCACCTCATCGTCTACATTAGGTATTTCCCCTAATGGTATCTCTCCCCTAGCCTCCCAATCCCTGACAGGCCCCCAGTGTGTGAGGTTCCCCCCGTGTCCATGTGTTCGCATTGTTCAAATGGCTATTTTTAAAGACTTGGATATTTTTAGATATTACAGATTTTACTTAGCTTTGTTTAGAGTCCACTAATTCCATGTCTAGATGCAAATTCCCAATGTGTACAACCTTCTCAGCAACTCTTCATATAGAAATCTGTATGTATTAATTTTTTTTTCTGTCACCCAGGCTGGAGTGTAGTGGCACAATCATGGCTTACTGCAACCTCCAACTGCTGGGCTCAAGCAATCCTCCTGCCTTGGCCTCCTGAGTAGCTGGGACTACAGGTGTGCATCACCATGCTCTGCCTTTATTAGATTTTTTTTAACCTAGTTATTAAAATATAAAAGCCTTTACCTCATATTTTGTTTGTAAAACAGATGTACAAACTAGATTTGATTAATACAGTGGAGAAAGCTAGATGTAAGTGTAGTCTGTGTGTGACTTAGAAGTACAGCGATGCAAAATGAATGTTTTTCTTTTTTAAATGCAGTTTACTGGCTCTAGAAATGTTTTTTTTTTTTTTTTAGACAGTCTTGCTCTGTCACCCAGGCTGGAGTGCAGTGGTGGGATCTTGGCTTACTGCAAACTTTGCCTTCTGGGTTCAAGCAATTCTCGTGTCTGTCTCCCAAGTACCTGGGATTACAAGCATGCGCCACCAAGCCCAGCTAATTTTTGTATTTTTAGTAGAGATGGCATTTCACCATGTTGGCCAGGCTGGTCTCCAACACCTGAACCTCAATTGACCCACCTGCCTCAGCCTCCCAAAGTGCTGGGATTACAGGCCTGAGCCACTGCACCCAGCCCAAACACTCATTTCTTTTCTTTTCTTTTCTTTTTGAGACAGAGTCTTGCTCTGTCGCCCAGGCTGGAGGGCAATGGTGCAATCTCAGCTCACTGCAAACTTCGCCTCCTGGGTTCAAGCGATTCTCCTGTCAGCCTCCTGAGTAGCTGGGATTACAGGCACATGCCACTAATTTTTGTATTTTTAGTAGAATCGGGGTTTTGACATGTTGGCCAGCCTGGTTTTGAACTCCTGACCTCAGGGGATCCACCCACCTCGGCCTCCCAAAGTGTTGGGATTATAGGCATGAGCCACCATGACTGGCCCAGAAACTTTTAAGAGTAAATCCTGGCCGGGCGCGGTGGCTCACGCCTGTAATCCCAGCACTTTGGGAGGCCGAGGCGGGCGGATCACAAGGTCAAGAGATCGAGACCATCCTGGTCAACACGGTGAAACCCCGTCTCTACTAAAAATACAAAAAAAAAAATTAGCTGGGCGTGGTGGCGTGCGCCTGTAGTCCCAGCTACTTGGGAGGCTGAGGCAGGAGAATTGCTTGAACCCGGGCGGCGGAGGTTGCGGTGAGCCGAGGTCGCGCCACTGCACTCCAGCCTGGTGCCTGGTGACGGAGTGAGACGCTGTCTCAAAAAAAAAAAAAAAAAAAAAAAAAAAAAAAGAGTAAATCCTAACTCTTTTCTCCTGTTTAATTTTTATTGTTTTACTAGTATTGTTTCCAAAATCTGTACACAATTCAGTGGCTATTTAATATATTCATCACCACTATTTAATTCCAGAATATTTCCATCACCCCTTACAGAAACCCAGCACCCAACGGCAATCACCGCCCTTACTCCCAACTCCCTTCCCCTCAACCCACCTCCTGGCAATCACTAATCTACTTTCTGTCTCTACAGATTTCTCTATTCTGGACATTTCATATAAATAGAATCATAAACTATATGGTCTTTTGTAACTGGCTTCTTCACTTAGAATGTTTTTAAAATCTATCCATTTTGAAACATATAATCAGTACTTCATTCCTTTTAGTGTCCGAATAATACACCATTGTATTGATACACCACTTCTAGCCATTCATCAGCTGATGCAGACTTGCGTTGTTACCACTTTTTGGCTCTTACGAGTAAGGAAGGTTTCTATAAACATTCATATACAAGGTTCTGTGTGGACACATTTTCAATTCTCTTAGATATATACCTGGTAATAAAACTGCTGGGTCACAAAGCAATTCTATGTTTAAGGAACTCCCAAACAGTTAAAATGATGGTACGGTAGTTTGCAGGCTGCCATAAACATTTACCTAGAAAAGTCTCTAAAAATATTAATTAGAAAATTTCCACTCACAATTTGAAAGCAGTAAAAGACAAATTTGTAGCCTCAGACCTGCAATATGTAAGTTTTTTTCATTTAACACCAAGAAACAAGTAAATGTTTGTACTACAGCCCCATCTCAACATCAAGCAGTATAAAGTCAACTTAGAAAAGGGAAATTAATTTACTACCCAGACTCTACCATTATCTGTAAAACTTTTACACGGGATTAGAGAAGGTTTTCACAGTACCATAAACAGGTGTAATACCAAAAGCCAAGTGCTATAGGAAATGTTTATTTCAATAAAATGGACCTCTAGTGTCTCTAACATGAAGGAACAATATCTTCTATCTTCTTCACATTCTCCACAGCACTGGGAACTCAACAGATACCTGCTGAATTGTGGTTGAACAAAATCTCACCTTAGCTCCATCTCCTCACCATGAAAACCAGTGATGTAGACTCAATCAAACACTAGTTTTAAAAATAAAACTACATCAATCTTTAAATCCTTTAAACTGACACTTTCATGTTCTACCTAGATTATTCCAATTAATTACAGAAAGTATCTACTTGGTTCCTTCACACAGAATCCCAAATATATATAAAAAGACTAGGAGCTCACAACAGCTAAAAGGTGAAAGCAACCAAAATGTCCATCAAAGGACGAATGAATAAACAAAAGGAGTATATACAAACAATGGACTATTATTCAGCCTTAAAAGGAAGGAAATCCTGCCACATTACTACAACAGGGATGAACCCTGAAGACATTATGAAAAGATGGTATGATTCCACTTGGAGGAGGAATCTAAAGCAGCAAAATTCACAGAAACAGAAAGTAGAATGGTAGCTGCCAAGAGCTGAGGGGAGGTGAAGAAGAGAGTTCTTTAATGGGTATAGAGTTTCAGTTTTGCAAGACGAAAAAGTTCTGAGGATCTGTTTCACAGTATGAATAGAGTTAACACTACTGAACGGTCTATTTGAAACAGTTAAGATGGTAAATTTCATTATGTGTTTTCTATAATAAAATATGCATAAAAACATTAGGTAGCAAAAAATTTTCACTAAAAATTGATTCTGCTGCTAGAAAAAAAATTAATGCTCACTTTATGTCAAGGGGAAAAAAAGACAGAACAAGCAATGACTTTGCTACTACCATTTTTGCATGTTGCATGCCTAGATAAGAAATTTGGTAAGAACTATTTATTACCTACAAGAGCCTGTTTCTCTTGAATTAGAGCCTTCCCACTCTATTAGCCAACAAGAAAAATTCCTCTTATGCTACCTTAGAAGGTCGTCTACTCTACAGCCTTAAGAATTTTACCTTGTAGTAAGCAGGAAAAAAATGGATATACAGGGTAACACCAAAAAGGTACTATTTGTACTTTCATGTGGAGCAGACCTACGATGAACCTGCAATGGTACGTTAGGAAAAGTGAAACTGTTCCAGATCTAATCATGATTTTGGATCTTTAGAAGATTTTTAAAAATTTGCTTCCATTCCCTTTTACCTACTCTGATTTCTCTCTTAATACAGCCTATTGAAAAAGAACTTAAATTTCCTTCTGACTGAAGCATAAATAAGCAACTGATTCAAAATCCAATATATACTTCTAATATTCTTGCCCATGAGAGACAGTTTTTAATAAAGAAAAAAAAGATGAGAACACAGTAAATCTGTCAAGTCCAGTATTTTAGAGGAGATTAATCCCTCCAATATTATCTCAGGAAAAAGTAGTAAGAGGACTGAGAAGAAAAAAATACCCTCTTAAGTAGTCTAAAAACCATTATTACCATACAAAATATCCTTCATTCTTCCAAATCTAGAGTCCCATAGGGAGTTTCAGTAAGTATGTAAACACAGGTATAACCACAAGATTAAAGCAGAAGCTCTTAAACTGGATCACCGGTCCACAGACCCTGTGAACTGGATAAAAAGAGGTAATTCAAAGACTCCAGAAGAGAAAACTCCAACTGGTATCTGAACATACAGAGAGGATTTAACCAGTAGAAACTAAAAGCTATAAGAGTGTAACTCCTGGCAATGTGGCATATAGAAATATTCAACGACTTGCCAAGGATTCCACATATGCCGAGAACAAAGATCTAGATGAATTAACTACTGCCAACATGAACTAAAAACATTCAGATTAATTTTTTAAAATTAGCTGAGTTTCTTTTTTATTACATTCAATGTTTAAACCTGGACAGAAAACTGTTAAAGTCTACAAACTTTGGCAAATAATTTTTAAGAGTGTAAGACAGCCACAAAAATATTAACCCATTAAGCAATAGTCAATACTACATTCTTATAATGGGAAATTTAACTAATTTAAAATGGAATTATGTTGTTCACTTCAGGAGGATTTTCAAAAAAAAACACTGTTCCCTCTCTCTCTTCCCTTTAGAAGTTGGAAAATAGAGAGTTACCAAGACAATTTTATGCCTTCTTTCTGAGAACAGACAACACATCACCAAACTGCTACATGTTGGGCTCAAAATAAAACACCATGACAAGGTCACTAACTCACTTCTAATGAAGAGGCAGCCAAGCCAGGAACGGCACTAAACCAGGCTCTGAGAATTTCAGTGTTCCTGATAGTCGAACCTCAGCAGAGATTTGTGGGGAAAACTCTAAAAATCTTTTTGATTCTGGCAAATATGTTACTGGTATTTAATCTCTGTAAGGGAGAAGTAAGTTTAAAATGGATACTTTAACATGAAAAGGTATTCTTCCTTCACCAAGATCACCAGCTGAAAGAGCTTAAGGCAGATCTAACTTGGTATCTCAAAGAACAGGGAGGGAGGAGACTGAAACAATTTCAAGTCACAGAAACTACTTTCCTACTTTCACAGGCAATTTTTTAAGACATTCATGCACGAAAGCAGTACACTATTCTGATTACTTATCTTGTGGTTCAGGAGACTTGTAAAGCATTGTTACTGAAGTGAAATCTATGAACAGACTAAACCAACAACTGTCAATTTTCTGAATGACAGAATCCCCTTACACTCTTAAAATCTTAGACCATCAAGGATTTTTTAAACTTTAAGATATTTCATCATAAAATAGTAATTTACCTTACTCATTAACAAAAATGTTATGAAAAATGACTATACTCCCCCACCCACAAAATTAATGACACTGCTTTTCACTGCTGCAAATCTCCTTAATATCTGGCCTAAGAGAATGAAGATTCTCTTAACTGCTTCTGTATTCAATATACAGTACCACAGTATGTTTTGTCGGTTAAATATATGAAGAAAATCCAGTCTCATTCAGATATGTACTTGGAAAGCGAGGAATATTTTAATAGGTTTTTCATTTAGTATGGATATACCTTTGCTACTACACCAAAACTCCACAAGTGGTAGATTCTTAAAGGTTTCTGGAATCTGAAAACGCATCGGTAGTCTGCCACATTAAAATTCAATGCTCTAGCATGCATTTTTACTGATGTATGACTGTTTAACATCACATGTATTGGTCACTTGTAAAAGACTGAGTCACTGAGTTACACAGATCTTCCAAATGTTGACACATTACATAGCATCAAAAATTACATTCATTAGTATTATTACTGATTTTATTTGAAAAAAATCTTTTTAGTATTCAGAGGTCGTCAAGCTCACAATGGCAGATACATGTTTTCCAAAATTCTAATTTTTGCTAGGAAGCTCAAATTTCATCATGGGCAACAAACACTGTCCAATGAAGCAACAGTTTCATTGTTCTTTTGAGAAAATGTCCACCAAATAACCAAGTCTGAATAACCACAGTTTATCAGTAGTTCTTTCAAATAAATAAAAATGTTGTTCCACGAAAACAGCAGCTGAAACTCAAACAGCTGCACCAACGCTGTCCCTCCAGACAATCACTATACGCTGCCCCGCTCAGAAGTGCTCTAGGTGTAGCTTCCGTTCTGTCACGCAGAACGTTGAACAGACATGTGTTCAAGTAGAAATTTAATAAAGTTAAGTTTTCACTGCTTCAAGGACATACTTAGAACTGATGGTTTTTTAAACTGCTAGTACACTGTGATGAAGATTACCACTACAGGTACCTTTTGGTGCCACTGCCTTGATCTCATGCTAAGATGGCTTCTGCACACTGCTGTGAAAGTCAGTGTAATGAAAAGGGCAAGTATCATCTGAGTACTACTGTGAAAAGTTTTGACTTCACAGACATTTTGAATGAGTTCCGGCGTTGCCAAACCACACTTTGAGAAACGGTGGACTAAATGATACCAATTTTGATGGCACATATGTACAATCACACACAAGTTTACACATATCTTCAGAGGGTTCTCAAAGCCCTTATAACCCATCTATATATAGCACATCTCGGCTAACGAATGCCATTAGCAGACTCGCCTGGGCAATACGGTGAGACCTGCCAATACAAAAAATTTTTAAAAACCTAGCCAGGTGTGGTGGCTTGTGCCTGCAGTCCCAGTTACGCAAGAGGCTGGGGCAGGAGGATCGCTTGAGCCTGGGAGGTCGAGGCTGCAGTGAGCTGTGATCACGCCACTGCACTCTAGCCAGGGCAACAAAAAAAAAAAAAAAAGAAGAAGAAGAGAAAAAAAGGGAAAAAAGAATGCCATTAGCAGAAAATTCAGTAAATCTCCAAATTATAATTACTTCAAAATAAAAGTCACTAGGCATTACAAATAAACCTTGTTATAAACAAAAGTTGCAGTTTAACAAGATCAAACACCTTCACCTGAACTAAAAGGAAATCAAGTTTTGAAATAAAATTACATTAGAAAAGTAAAAGGTTTGAGTTAAGAATATCAGCTTCACCACCTGCTCAAGACTATATAATTAACCTTCCCAACAGTATCTACTTACTTCACAGGGTTTTTGTGAAGAACAGTAAACAGATGTAAAGCACCTAAAACAGTGCCTGGTACATAGTTAAGCATCAAAAAATGTAGGCTGTTGTGATTACACAAGATGGCCACGCCATGTCTTCCATTCAATGACTATTTGGGATTTATTTATAGAAAATCTAATTTGCACCCAGTCTTTTTTCTTTTTCAAGACAGAATCTTGCTCACTGTAGCGGACCTCCCAGGCTCACGCCTCAGCCTCCTGAGTAGCTGGAACTATAGTTGCATGCCACCATGCCCTGCTAATATTTTTATTTTTTGTAGCGACAAGGTCTCACTATGTTGCCAAGGCTGGTCTCAAACTGCCGGATTCAAGGGATCCTCTTGCCTAGCCTTTCAGAGTGCTGGAATTACAGGGGTGAGCCACTGCACCTGGCCTGTTCCATTATTTTGACCAAATATTACACACTTCAGATTATCCACACATATTTGAATTTTTAGTATTTCCACAAGTAAAATTTAAACTACATTTCATCAGAACTGCTACTGCAAAAAAATCTTTAGAGACAATTTCTTACTGTTTGACTTTAAAAAATAAACTTGGCTTTCTATCTTGTTAAATTCAGATTTAAAAATAATTATTTCATTATTAAAGAACAAAAGGATGGGAAAGGGTCAAGTGATGAAGCATAAACGGGGCAGCACTGGCCGTCGACAATGCTGGGTGGTGGGAGTCCAACATACTATAACACATACTTTCTGTTACGTTCCAGAACGATTAAGTTAAAAAAAACAAACAAACAGCAGTCAAATTAATAAACAAGCAATGACTGTATTTCCTTCAGGATGAAATAAACATTGTTGAGCACTACAGGTTCAGTAGAGAACCAGTGCATGGTCATAACAACATAAGCACTGACATCCAATTTAACCAGTGTGTGATGTAACACCGGGACACAATGGAGACACAAATGGGGTGACAATGTGAACAGCACAGTCATCATCTACTAAAGGAGGAAGTCAGCTGGAAACGTCTAAAATTGATAAGATATAGAAATATCATTTTATTCCCAAAAAGGAAATGATGCACTAAGGAACCCAGCAGAAGAGCGGAACAACTGCTCTTAGGAGATGGCCTAGGGATTAAGGAGTGGGTGAGCTAGGGGACTGCCATTTTTCATCCTAAACCCTGTAGCACAGTATTAACTAAAAACCTCTTATTATGAAATTTAACAGATAAAGAAAACCAAAAATTGTAACAAAAATGTCCAGGTTAGTCTTTATAAACCTTTGTACAACCACCATCCCAGTCAAGACAGCACCTAAGATGCCTCCCCAGCCTTCCCAATCACAACTCCCTCCCAACAGCTCACAAGTAGCCAGTACACTGACTTTCACGGTATTTCTTACAGTACTTTTTTTTTTCCTTTTACTTCATAGCTTTTCTTTGTAGTTTTACCAGCTTCATATGTGTCTCTAAACCTATAGCTTAGTTTTTAATGTATTTTATAATTATTAGTGGAATCAAAGAATATGTATAAAATACACATATTTGCTGTTTCCTTCACTTTGAGAAATTTTTAGTAGGCTTTAAAGACAATTCCCCAATTTACTCATACTCCAAAGACTCTTCCCTTCAAAGTAAGAATAAAATAAAGGTTCAAGTAATAATAATATCTAAATCCTCATAAGATTCTTTTGTGCTGGGTACTGTTCTGTTTTATGTGTATAAACTCATTTAATCATCGAAATAACAGTAAGACAGGTTTTACTGTTATCCTCATTCTGCAGAGGGGAGCCAGGCACAGAGAGATTATCACACAACTGATGAATGAGTAAGATTCAAACCATGCAGCCTAGCACCTAAGTCTGTGCTCTTACCTACTGTCTCATGAAAAAGTTATCAATAAAAGAAAAATTAAAAATATAAAATACATTACTAGTAATAATTTATTTTTGACCTAAGGCTTCTAGAGAGTCCAGTATCTCAAACAATTTAGCTTACCATTTGTGTTAATTACTAGTAATTATTACCAGTACTAATAATTTTGTGGCTGGTGGCTGACGCCTGTAATCTCAGCACTTTGGGAGGCAGAGGCAGGTGATCAATTGAGGTCAGGAGTTCAAAACCAGCCTGGCCAACATGGCAAAACCACCTCTACTAAAAATGCAAAAATGAGCTGGACATGGTGGCACGTGCCTGGAGTCTCAGCTACTCAAGAGGCTGAGGCAGGAGAATCACTTGAACCGGGGAGGCAGAGGATACAGTGAGCCAAGATCACGCCACTGCACTCCAACCTGACAGAGTGAGACTCTGTCTCAAAAAAAAAAAAAAAAGAATTTGGCTTGTTTTTAGATGCCATTGGAAACTAACAAGATTAGAGTACAAGGAAGAGCAGAAATCACCTAATCCAGCCTTGTTATTTTATTGCTAAACATACAGGAACCCAGGGGAGTACTTATTCCCAGTTCCTCAGTGACAAACACTAGGTTGTGCTGGAGCTAGGGTAAAAACCCAAGGTCCCCTGATTTATATTTATTATACGGTTGTATATCATCAATTCAGTTATAAAAGCCTACCAATGATTCTGCAGAGAGCATTTAAAATTTTTATTTTAAAAATTCTACCAAGTAAATAAATCCATGACTGCTAGAAGTACATCTCGATCATCCTGCCTTTTACCAGTTTTCATCCCCTTTCAAAACCTAAGAACAATAACATGTATGTTCCTTCAGTCAAACAATATTCAATTACTGTGTGCCAGGCATTGTTCTAGACAGAGCAGTTTCATGTCTGCATAAGGTATGAAGATAAATCAGTCTTGCACTAAGCTTGTAGTATCTAACAGTAGAGATGTGGGGTGCAAAATATGATTATCTATGCAACGAAGCGCTATAAAGGAAGATTTTAAAAATAGGTATTTCCAAAAGAGGGAATTAAGCAAAAAAGTTAAAGGCATGACTTGAAGGATGAGCAGGATCCGGGAAAGAGAACTGTGGGAGGACTGTCAGGCATCCCTAGGTAGAAGCAGCAAAAATAAAAACTCAAAAGTGAGAGAGCATAGAAAGCCTTTGAAGAACAGTATCTGTTTAGCTGGATCATTAGCCACAGCAGCAAATAAACTGAGAGAAGGAGAGGCCATATTGGACAAAGGTCATATATTCTAGACTGACATGTTTGAACTTAACTCCTAATCCAGTGGATACAGTGATCCACTGTAGATTTATGAGAAAAATGACAAAACTGGGACTGCATTTAAGATTAACTCAGAAGCAAAACATAGGAAGAATCAGGGAATGATTTAGGAAGTTACTGCAATCCAGATGAGAGACAGTGCAAACCCAAATAGAGGTGAAAGCAGGTATGCAAAGAAGATTAATTAAGGCATTACAGAGTAAAAATGGTATGCCCTGGCAGCTGACTGCATGTAGACGGGGGAAAGACAGACAATATGAAGACAATCAAGATGTATCATTAACAGAAAACAGACAAGTAAAAAGTTGACCCACATGTAACCTGTTTAAGAGAGCTGGTCTAAACATGGGGGGGAAATTTGTTAATAATCTTATTTTACTTCAGAAAAGCAAAACTTCCCTTAGTAAGATAAACAAGACCATAATATGCAAACTCTAGTATGCAAAAATACCCAAATTAAAGTGGTGTCATTTGAAAGCTGGATCTTAATACATTTGTATACCAATAGCTATTAGAACAAATACATATTTTTACTAAGATAAATTTTTTTATTACCATATATATATATATACTAAGTATCAGCATTTTAGGATGTTAAAAATATGCTTATGTTAAAATAATATTTAACAACCTCAAAAGAAAATTACTTAATCAGTAGAAAAATGTAGCTACTAAGTATCAGCAAAGGGAAACTATAACTGATTTATCTGCTAACTTAACATGGCCAATAGGTTCTTGAAAACTTCGACTTAGTTTTCTGCTCAGCATCTTGTTACAATATTGACAAAAAATGATTTTGTTATAAGTTGCTTTCTTTGCTTAAAGTCACAGAACCTACTGATAACATTAAGTGAGGGCTTACTGTGTATCACAAGTTAGTCGCTTCAGTTAAATGATGTTTAGTTTGAAATATCAATTTCTTCTGATTAAATAAAAGCCATGTGGTCTTTCTGCCTAATGTTTAACAAGTTTAACAAGCAAACTATGAGCTCCTTGTGGGCAGAGTTTATGTTCTAGACAACAAGTATCCTCAGTGCTCAGCATTCAGGGGACCTTTCCTAAGGGAATAAATGGAATTCAACCAAAGAACAGTTTCCAACTATACAGCATTTTCAAAACTTGGTGAGTATTACACAACAGAACAGAACTAATGATCCAATACTGGAGTGTCTACTATTCAGCAGGTAATGGAGTTACAACATGAGTAATACACAACTCCTCCCTTGAAGTTATGACTTATTTCTCTAAACAAGTCAAACACCACTGACTTCACCATAAAACCCTGATTTACGCTATTTGTATGACCATCAGTCAGTCTCTTTTGTTTCTGGTTTCTTGTGTAAGAAACAGATGAGGACCCAGCAGAAAAGGAACATGAGAGCTCTGCAAAATATGACAAATATAGCGTATGCCAGTTGGCTTCCCATAGGATTCACCACACTCTAAAACAGACAGTTCATTAAGAATGACACTGACACAAGCAAATAAAAGCATCCGGCTGGCTAAACGCAAAGCCATCTCCTACCACCCACCACCTGAAAAAAAATCTCCAAAACAAACAGTACTCCACAGACAGGTCAGAAACATGAGGACAACACAACCTAAGGACAAAAGGTTTACGAATTTTCACCAAATTTTTAAAACTCAAAAGTACATATTTAAATTTATCTGAGTTTTGTTTGGAAAATTCCTACTGTAATTCAAGACACAGAATACTATTAAAGCTCAAACTTTAACATTTCTGAGCAATGAAATAATGCAACTACTTTGTGGGAAGTGCCTCTGCTGCCTAAGACCATCTCAAATAAATGCACAACCCTGAAGTTTCAAAACTCAGGTAAACTTCCGAAACACATCAGTAAACAAATTTGGGGAGAAAATTAGACATAAGTACTTCAATTGATGAAACACAGTGTCTATGTGCACAAAGAACAGAGGCTTTCTAGAAGACAAGCGATATATGCATAGCAGTTACTGTCTTATCCACCTAAATACCAGAAGACAACAAAATGAATAATCTGAGCTACCACCTCTTCACAGAATATACCAATCGGCATTACATTCCCACAGTAGGCAAATTCAAAAGAAGTTAAAAATCTTCCCATAAAAATAAAAGATGCTGCTAAGATGTTTCTGGGCCAAATGTTGATGGCACCTATTTCAATTTACTTATGTAAAAACAATGTACAAACACAAAAACGCATCACCATTTATTTCTATGTGGAATTTATATAACAAAGAAACCCTTATATGGAACTCAGAGCTTTCACGTGATGATTCTATATGTCTCATCATCTATCGCTCCTTTCATGTAAATTCAGAGGAAAAAATAATAAAAACAAGGCATAAATTACAAAAGAAACTTAAGGCTGTATTTCAGAAAGGTACCTTTTAAAACTGTTCTTACATGTCTTGGATAATAAACACAAAATCATCTTGAATTTTTAGTAGTTTCAGCTTCAAGGCAATCCCTCAGGAAACATTTCTGAAACAATTATATATCCCAATTTTGCATTATTAAACGCTTTCTTACCTTCTGCTACATCATCATCTACTGCTCCTTTCACCTGAGAAAAACACCACTGAATATCATTCCCTCCCCCAGCTCCTGAAAAGACAAAACACACCAATTAAAACTGAGTTCTGCTCAGGTTGACTCTCGTAAACAATCCACGGTTGGCATGATCATGATACTAACAGCTTAGTTTTGCCCACACATACAACTACCACCAAGAGCCCCAGTTTGGTAAAAGGTTAGTTCCCAATAGTTGGTATTGTATTAAGAAGAAAAAAAGATTCCAGGTATGAAACATTTAAAGGCGTATGTTCTATGGTCATTATACATCTGTTCACAAACTTCCCTTCCTCTCAAATATCGTAAAAGCCTTACACTCAGGCAAGACCTACCAGAAAAAAGTAAATACCAAGAGTTAAACAGTTTTCTTTTTAAGTGTACAAAAAGCCCGCAGAATAGTTAATAAGGTTAAACTACCATGAAACATAGAACGGAGAGAAAACTTCGGGAACATTACTGCCTGGGCGAGGAGTAATGATTCATATGAACCCTATCACCAAAGTGCACACACAGCAAACACTACACCCATTTCTTTGCATTCATTACCAGCAAATCACTGGCTCCAGACAGAGAGGAAAAGAAACCAAGATGAATGCTGCTAAAGAGACTGTCAAAGGAAGCTTGTTCTGCCTCCCTTCACCTCATCCCTCGAATCCAAAGGACCTGGCAAATAATTCATTTTGCTAGTATGTCATCTCCTGCAAAACAATTTTAATCTCATTTCACCATTCAACAAGGCCAACAAGCAACTTGTTTTATGGCAAACCGTAAGTTAACGCGACATGTTAACTTCTTCAAAAGGTTGAATTCTCTAAATAATGAATACAGTACAGAAAACTGGACTAATTTCGGAATGTTTCTATTTCACGTGCAAGTACTGAGGACGAAATGGTGAAAACGTCCCGAGGCTCTAGGGAGAAAGACACTGAATCTAAATCTGGAACCCATTCTACTACATGAAGGAAGAGATTTAGCAACACCATTATGTACAAAAAGAATTCTCAAAGCAATTACATTACTTCTCTCTCCTCTGTCACCCCTATTCCTTGCTAAATTTATTTCCAAACTGGTTTTCTCTCTATATCCTTTCCCCTCCCCTCCAAAGCTTCTACCTAAATCTCTCTCCGCCTTGCTATTTATATCTCTGAACTCCGAAACTATTTTAACTAACTCTACCAAACCCTTTTGGGAAAAGGACATCTGCAAAAAAGCTAACATGTTAAACGGAAAGTTGAAATTATGTTTTTCATGCAACTTGCTGTACATGAAAGGCCTTGCACTCTTCGGTGGTAAGAGGGAAAGAAACGGAAAGGAAACGGTTTGAAACAAAAAATTTAGGTTTCCAGTCTCAAAAATATTGGCATCCACAGTGGGGGAAAAAAAGACACATATGCCCCCACTGCATTTTAACTTGTAAGGCGCCCTTCCTTCTCAGTGCAAAATAATGTGTATATACACCCAAGAAAGCTTGCAGCAGTGAGAAAAATAGAAATTAAATGAAGACCTGCAGGAAAAAATAAAAATAAACACGGGGGGCGACGTGGGAGAGGATCCACTGGGCTCCCGAGCGGGAGAGACAAATCTGCACGCGCCCCCACCCCGCCCCACCCACGCCTCACCCCAAGCTCGCCGGCACACCCCACCCCCACCCCCGCCACGGCGCCAGCCCAGTTCTCCAAGCCCAGTGGCTCTCACCGCGACCACTCGCCTCCCCGGAAGCCTCCCTGCCTCCACCCCACCCCCCTGGACCCCACTCCCCCAAACCCGAGGGACGCCCCGTGGCTCCGCGCGAGGCGCGGGCGGTCGCTAGGGGGTGATGGAGGGAGGAAGAAGGAAACGGTGCCTTGTCAGGGG
>PVKV010028151.1:0-25381 GCA_004027835.1 Alouatta palliata | reverse complement strand
TAATTTTCTGTCTCGTCGATCTGTCTAATACTGACAATGGGGTGTTCAAGTCTCCCACTATTATTGTGTGGGAGTCTAAGTCTCTTTGTAAGTCATTAAGAACTTGCCTTATGTATCTGGGTGCTCCTGTATTGGGTGCGTATATATTTAGGATCGTTAGCTCTTCTTGTTGCATTGATCCTTTTACCATTATGTAATGCCCTTCTTTGTCTCTTTTGATCTTTGTCGGTTTAAAGTCTATTTTATCAGAGATGAGAATTGCAACTCCTGCTTTTTTTTGCTCTCCATTTGCTTGGTAAATCTTCCTCCGTCCCTTTATTTTGAGCCTTTGTGTATCTTTGCATGTGAGATGGGTTTCCTGGATACAGCACACCGATGGGTTTTGGCTTTTTATCCAGTTTGTCAGTCTATGTCTTTTGATTGGGGCATTTAGCCCATTTACATTTAGGGTTAATATTGTTATGTGTGAATTTGATCCTGCCATTTTGATGCTAGCTGGCTGTTTTGCCGGTTAGTTGATGCAGTTTCTTCATTGCGTTGCTGCTCTTTGCCATTTGGTATGTTTTTGTAGTGGCTGGTACTGGTTGTTATTTTCTATGTTTAGTGCCTCTTTCAGGAGCTCTTGTAAAGCAGGCCTGGTGGTGATGAAATCTCTGAGTACTTGCTTGTTCGCAAAGGATTTTATTTTTCCTTCACTTATGAAGCTTAGTTTGGCTGGATATGAAATTCTGGGTTGGAAGTTCTTTTCTTTAAGGATGTTGAATATTGGCTCCCACTCTCTTCTGGCTTGTAGGGTTCCTGCTGAGAGATCTGCTGTGAGTCTGATGGGCTTCCCTTTGTGGGTAACCTGACCTTTCTCTCTGACTGCCCTGAACATTTTCTCCTTCATTTCAACCCTGGTGAATCTGACAATTATGTGCCTTGGTGTTGCTCTTCTTGAGGAATATCTTTGTGGTGTTCTCTGTATTTCCTGAACTTGAATATTGGCCTGCCTTCCTAGGTTGGGGAAGTTCTCCTGGATAATATCCTGAAGAGTATTGTCCCGCTTGGATTCATTCTCTCCATCACATTCAGGTACACCTATCAAACGTAGATTAGGTCTTTTCACATAGTCCCACATTTCTTGGAGACTTTGTTTATTCCTTTTTACCCTTTTTTTTCTACTCTTGCCTTCTTGGTTTTTTTCATTGAGTTGATCTTTGAGCTCTGATATCCTTTCTTCTGCTTGGTCAATTCGGTTGTTGAAACTTGTGTATGCTTCACAAAGTTCTTGTGTTGTGTTTTTCAGCTCCATCAATTCACTTACATTCCTCTCTAAGTTGGTTATTCTCGTTAGCATTTCGTCAAATCGGTTCTTAGTTTCTTTGCGTTGGGTTAGAACAAGTTCTTTTAGCTCACAGAAGTTTATTATTACCCACCTTCTGAAGCCTGATTCTGTCATTTCATCACACTCATTGTCCATCCAGCCTTGTTCCTTTGCTGGTGAGGAGTTGTGATCCCTTGTAGGAGGAGAGGCGTTCTCGTTTTGGGTGTTTTCCTCCTTTTTGCACTGGTTTCTTCCCATCTTTGTGGATTTATCTATGTGTGGTCTTTGTGGTTGGTGATTTTCAGATGGGGTGTCTCACTGGACGTCCAGTTTGTTGATGATGAAGTTATTTCTTTCTGTTTCTTAGTTTTGCTTCTAACAGTCTGTCCCCTCTGCTGTAGGACTGCTGAGGTCCACTCCCAGCCCTGCTTGCCTGGGGATCACCTGCAGTGGCTGTAGAACAGTAAGGGTTGCTGCCAGTTTCTTCTTCTGCTATCTTTGTCCCAGAAGATTACCCACCAGATGTCAGTCTGAGCTCTTCTTTATGAGGTGACTCGTTGGATATATGGGGATCAGGGAGCTGCTTGAGGCGACAGAGTGTTCTTTACAGGAGCTCAAGTGCTGAGCTGTGAGCTCCGTTGTTCTTTCAGAGTTGCTGGGCAGGTACGTTTAAGTCTGCTGCAGCAGAACTCATAAACACCCTTTTTTTCCCCAGGTGCTCTGTCCCGAGGAGTTAGGGCTTTATTTATGAGTTTCCCTTGTGCTGCTGCCTTTTTCTCAGGGCTGCCTTGCCCAGTGATGAGGCAGCCTACTCACTGCCTGCAGAGGCTTTGCTGAGCTGCTGTGGGCTCCGCCCAGCTGCCCTCTGAACTTCCCTGCAGTCCAGTTTATACCGGTGTAGTTAGAACTGCCTCTGTAGCAGCAAACTACCTCTGTAGCGGCAGACTGCCTCAGTAATGGCGGACGTCCCTCACCCACAGAGCTGGACCGTCCCGGGTTCAGCTGTGCTTGCTGTGAAACTCTCGATCCAGAGCGTTTCTGATGGCTATTTTTTTTTGTGGGGGTGGGACCAGCCGAGCCTAATGAACTGGCTCCCTGCCTCAGAGCGTCTTTTTTAGCTGAATGGTCGACTGTCTCCCAGGTGTTCCAGCTGCCTGTTTAAAAGGCGCCAGGATCTGTGTGATTTCCTGTGCGGTGACCCACTGCACCGGCTGAAACTGCGGGTGCTGGCGTTTTTTTGCCTGTGAAATCTCCTGGCCTGGCAGCCTATTTCAGTCTCCTTTTTTAATCAGATGAATGGGCGGCTCTGCCTCCCAGAGCTCCATTCCCAGCTAAAACGTCACCTGGACCCACGTATTTTGTATAGGGAACTGCTGCGCCGGGGCGCCGCTCCAAGGTGGCGAAAACAGCCGCACCAGCGAAAACAGCGGCATCAGCCAAACCAGCTACGCTGGCAACCCTTGGGGCTCCTCCCGCTGGGAATATCCTGGTCTGTGGGCAATAAAAATCTGTCTGGGAATGTGGCGTCCACTCACCCTCCACGCTTTCACTGGGAGCTGCAATCCTCAGCTGCTCCTAATCGGCCATCTTGGATCTCTCCCAAATTTATTTTTTATGAAATAAGAATGTGCCGAAAATGAGGCTTGTAATATTTCTGAAATTCTTCAAATGTATTTTAATAGTATTTGTCTTACAGTTTATTATACATAAATGTATGACCCAAACTAAAAGCAGTTATCATTCTTCTAATTTGTATGCAAACTGGCTTATTAAAAAAATAAACTGAACTAAGAAACCTTCTTTTAATTTTGGCTCTTCCATGAACTGTCCTGTTCCTCTAAATAATCTTTTTGAGTACTCAAGTCATGCTTTTTTTATCCATGAAATAAAAACATTATGGTTAAATAGTCAGTAAATTTCTTAATATATTTAAAAATCATTTTTCTCTCTTTTTTGTAGCTGAACTCCAAAGCAGGTGGCTCTTTTTATGAAATTGAATAGAGATTATAAAACTCTCACAGAATTGTTTGATTAAAATAATTAATTTATGAATTCTTTATTTAGTAACAGAAGGCTTGAATTTTGTTATTACCATCCAGAATCAAGTATATATTTTCCAACTTTTGTTGTAGCTAGATGTGGTCATAAGACTAAATTCTGGCCAACAGTCTAAACACAAAAGTGACATGCAATACTAAATGTTGCCCATAAAGAGAATAATTGGGCTTTCCATTTATCTCTGCTTCTTGCTTGGTGGGATAGTGAAGTGAAAGCAGAAGATAATCATTTTAGATTATTAGATAAACTCTATATCTACAGAATAGTAGAACAAAACATAAAAGAAGCCTAGGTATCCAACCATGTAACCACCATATCAGCTCTGATACAGGTGTGAGTTTCTTGATACTTTAGTGATGTTCATGAGAGACATTTGTATCAACTAATGTAATTATAGATTTAATAAGTATGCACAAATAATCTGTACCCTGACACATATTTTTTTGTTGACTTATAATTTTCAGAAAACAATGTACCAGGAGTGTCGTAATTGAAGAAATCACTTTATAAATGCTGCAAGATATAAATTAAGATATAAATTAAGTACCAGGAGTATCGTAATTGAAGAAATCACTTTATAAATGCTGCAAGATATAAATTAAGTAGAAGAAGTATTTACAAAATTGTGGGATTATTTCTTTACGTATGGCTTTATAATTTGCAATTTTGCTCTTCTTGTGTTATTTTCTTTCACCCCAAATAACCATGTGCATTATTGTTTTATTGACACTTTACATAAAAGAATACAGAATCTTGATGGTGAAAATATTTAGTCAAGCTTAACAATTGTTGGATACAATACTTTAAAAAAATGTAGCATCAGAAAGAAAAATCTAGTATAATCTTAATATTTAAGGGCATAGTAGACTTTGAAGACCTTATATTCTTTCACCAAAAATAATAAAATTACTTCTTAAATTGTATATTTATCTCTAACAGTTTTCTTTCTCTTCTTATAATAGCTTGTGATGTCATTTAATCAATGAAACTTATACATTGACATCATATTAAAATTTATTACTTTAAAGTGAAGCAGTATTAAGTGTGTTATTTGATCAGTTGAAGAACCAAGAAGCAATGATTTTATGATTATGGTAATTTATTTAATTAAAAATAAAGAAAATATTAAATATAGTAAAAGAAATATATAAACAAAGTTAAATACTAAATCATTGATCTGCAGATATAGTTCATAGATCCTCTTCTTGGTAATTTAATCATTTCCTCCTGCTTATTCCTAACCTTCTTTTTTAACAAGACCTTTTTTTTTTTTTCTGGACATATTTTTATTGTAGAAGAGTTTGGAGTTTGAACATAGTCTTCTATGAAAAGGAATAGTTTTCCTTCCTTACCTACCATCTTGCTGCAACAATGACCAGAGCATGCCCAGTCTTATTTCATCTCTACCCTCCCTACTCCCACAACGTTTCAATGCAGATCCCAGACACAATAGCCTGTTATTGCTAAAATCCTCAGTAAGTAGCTTTTAAAATAAGCCTCTTGTTAAATGTAATCACAAGATCACAATCACATCTAAATCTAAGAATGCTAATTCTTTGTAATGTCTTATTTCCTGAACTCTGTCATGCTTACAGCCTATTTCTCAGATACAAAGATGCATAAAAATCACTTGCAGACCTTATTCAAAAATGTAGATTTTGATTAAATCATTTGGGGATGGGATATGAACTTTCTCTATTTGATTTCATTGCTTCTTATCACACTATGAGTAATAAAGAACTGAAATACTTTATTGTCTCCCAGTATGCTCAAGTCCAAAGTTTTAAATAAAAACAGAGCATATTAACTTATATTTCACTTTTATTCTTGAAACTACACTACAATTAAATTTTTTATTTGAAAATTGTTATACTTACAGAAAATTTACAAGTACACAAAAATCTATGCATCCTTCATGAATATTTCGTAATTGTTAATATTTTACCATAGCTGCCAAATCACTCCCTCCTCTCTTTTTTATCCATGCATATTGATATTTTTCTGAAGTATTTAAGAAATCAGACACAATCTATAATAACCCTTAAAATATTTCCATATTTAGTTCCTAAAACAAGGATACTGCTTACATAACCAAGTACAAAGATCAAAATCAGGAAATTAACACTGAAAAAATACTACCATTTTAAGAGACTTCATTCACTTTTGGTGTTAGATTAATCTAGGATCATGTGTTGTATTTAGGTAACATACCTCTTTAGTCTCCTTCAATCTGGAAGTGTTCCTCAATCTTCCTTTTTCCTTCCATGACCCAGATACCCTGAAAGATTATTGGTTAATCACTTTGTAGAATAGTTTTCATATTGTGTTAGCAGATGATGAATTCGGCCAATAATACCACAGAAGTTATATGATCACCTCTCCGTCAGTGCAATGTGTAATGGGGCACACAATGTACACTTGACCCATTGCTTATAATAATTTTTATCACTTGATTAATATGTTGTCCGTAAGATGTTCACACTTTAAAATTAAGTAGTAATATTTTATAGTATGATATTTTGAATTTATGTAGATATGCTGTTTCTCAAAAAACAAATATTAAATAATTTGGAACTTATTTCAAGTCTTGCCTGAATCCATTATTGTCATGATGATTGCCTGATTCTGTAATTCAGTTATGTCTCTATTCATTTTATTAGTTAATATTATACTGGCAGGTGGAAACTTTTCCTTTCTTCTTTGTTTTGTTTTTTGTTTATTTGTTTTTCTCAGTAGGAACCTCAGATCCCTCTTTTTATTTAATAGTTTATAATCTTTAATTTTCATTATTTATTTTGATGCTCAATATTTCCCAGTTTTGGCCAGTTTCTCTCTGGTCTTAACCTGTCCCATTATTCTTAGAGAACTTTCTTCTTGTTTGCACAAGATTTTTCAGTCTCACTTTATACTGTTCTTGCTCAAGCACCATGACTAGCTATTTATTGCCAGAAAACTTGGGCTCCTATTGCTGAGGAATAGTGTACGCTGTGCTACTAAAGTGTTGTTGATTATAGGTTCTCAAATATTAGTTGTATTTAAAGTGAAAAAATTATTTTTGTATAATTGTTAATAGAGGTAAAAATTAATTTTATAAACATATTACATATATTTATTAAAAACATATGGGGAGAAATACCAGATATAGGTGATGGGGAGGAAGGCAGCAAATCACACTGCCATGTGTGTACCTATGTAACAATCTTGCATGTTCTTCACATGTACCCCCAAACCTAAAATGCAATAAAAAGTACATATATTAAAAAAAGCATATCTTATATAAATAAAATTATTTACAATTTTCATTTAACATTTATATTAAATGTAAAGTGTCAATAAATTCAGTGAGTAGAAAATGAGGCATGTCTTCTTTTTAGTAAGAAAAGGAAACCAACTAAACACCTTTGGTAGAAACTAAATTTTTTAGACAATTCTATTTGTAATTATAATAGATAAATCTATAATTTAAAAAATAAATTCTTACAAGTTTTTTATGTAATTATGATAAAGCAGATTGTGTGTAAATGATGAATAGTTCAAGGATTAAGGTCAATTGTGTCACATTGGGTTAAATTTATTTTTTATAAAGAAGAAAAGCTATTATAATTATCCCAAATGACAAACATACTAGTTTAAAAGAAACATGTGCTTTAATTTGTTAAGCTCTAACCTTTTCCGTATTAGAAAAATACTTTGACACAAACACTTTACAAATGTCAGCAGAAAATCCATACTCCATTTCTTCACATTGGTTTTGCGACATTGTGCTTGCTGATATTCGACAAGGGATAAGTTGGGATTGATTTCTTCTGCCACTGCTCTTTTCTGTTGTATTATGGGAAATCAAAGGGCTAGAATGAACTGATTCCCTCAAAACCCAAACCTATAAAAGGTAATCATATGTGCTCTCTGAATCTTAAAGGTCAATAGAAATTTTGGGAACAGCACATACTTTAAAGTAATTATGAAAATATTAAAGTCTATGAAGGAGAGACATGCTTCTTGCATACTTTATTAAAATGATTTTATAATCATTTTAAAAACTGATTTTGTATTTTGGGTAAGTGTCCTTAAACTTACTTTCAAGCTATCCTTAGATAAATGCATCCAGAGATGAATATTAAATTCTGGTCTTCATTGTTGCAGAAAATTATGAACAATTGATGGGAACTCACAGAATATTCAGATATTTTTAAATGTCAGGAAAATTCACTTTAAAGGAAGTAATGTGTTTAATCAATATAAGAAAAATTTAACCTGGATAATATGGAGAATAATGGACTTCTATTACTTCATAAGTAATTTTAATTCAATTAATTTTTGGTGAAAATTTATGCTGGTATAGTTTTTTTTTATGAAGGGACACATAGTAAAATATCTCAAATTAAGGAATATACATACATGTCCTTTGACCCAGACATTTAATTTCTAGAAATATCATTTGAAGGTGCTTGCAAAATTATGCTGTTATATGCCTTGAGATGTTCATTGCAATATTTTTGAGTAGCAGAAAAAATATTGAATTTGCATTTTGTAGGGCAATT
Source organism: Alouatta palliata (assembly GCA_004027835.1). Taxonomy (NCBI): domain Eukaryota; kingdom Metazoa; phylum Chordata; class Mammalia; order Primates; family Atelidae; genus Alouatta; species Alouatta palliata. The sequence continues at coordinate 17,476 of PVKV010028151.1, read as the reverse complement.
TAAATAAATTTTTTGCATCTATATGAAGAAATGATATGTAGCTATTAAAAATAAAGTTACTCTTCAAGGCCTTAAAGGAAAAATCTCCAAAAGAGATTAATATTTAATATTGTTAAAGGCGAAATGTATAATGATGTGTTTAATGTGTTCATTTCAGTATGAAAAATAGATATACTGCACAGTATGAAGTATTTAAATTATATATGAATCATTTTGAAGAGGTATGAATAGTGGTTACCTTTGGAAAGAGACACTGGGATATGGGAAATGAGGAAAATTTGTGTATTTCATTTTACATACTTTTCTGTTACAATTTTCTGACTACATAAATAGTTAATTGATAAATATATATTTTTATAAAAATGAATGTTTTATGTTAATTTAAATAATGGCATAATCATCTATCAAAGATATTGCTAAATATTTACATGAGAACTGAGAAATTAACAAAAATTGTGAGGTCTTTGAAAATTGATTTGGATTTATAAAAATTTTATGGTTTAGATTTTAAGAAAAGAAAAGTGTATAGGAAACAAATTGTATAGTAACAGATTTTAATTTAAAATGTCCTTTATTTTTAAGAACATAATCAAATAAACAAATGAATTATATGCAAACCTATTGCAAAAATATATTTGCATTATTATGTTCAATTGTTTGCTTTAAATATAATCATAGTTAAAGAATGCAGTAAAATATAAAAATACATTGATTGTACTCAAATGTGTATTGCTTTGTTTATTGGACTAAGATGTATCAGCAGTTTGTCTACCCACTGTTAAAGTCAAAACATACAGATATGCTGGAGTTAACAAATAAGCACTATTCAGATTAGAATTGTAAATGGCTAATTGTTCCTTCTTGCTGTAGATATAAACATTTGTTTATTCTGTTGCTTTAACATTTCCTTTGTTACTTGCATATGCCCCTCTACTTCCCCAAACACACACATACACGCGTATTTCTAATAAGTTGCCATGTATACAAAATCAAGACTTACCACCTATTTTGTAAAGTAAAGGCTATTTGATGGTTACTTTTATGTGTAAACATGGAGGATGTTTCTGTTTGAAATTAATATCTTAATCAGAAAAGCACATTACCCTTCATAATATGAATGGGCTTTATCCAATCAATTGAAGGACTAAACAGAACAAAAAGACTAACTTTGACCCAAGTAAAGAAGAATCTTCAGCAGATTTCTTCCCTACTTCTTTTACAAACTGGCTCTTTCTGCCTTACTTTGTTCAAACTGGAACATCAATTCTTCCTGGGCCTCCAGCAAGCCAGCCCACATTACAGCTTGAAGTTGCTTGCCACTATGACCATATGAGCTAACTCATTATATTATATGTGTAATATTATTTTATATAAATATCCTATCAATATATAATAAATATGTATTATACATATATAATACATATGTTATATATACATGATAAATAGTATATTATATGTATATATAATAATATACACATGGTTTAGCAATGTATAATATTATACATATATATTAGGATATATATAATAATATAATACATATAATGTTTTAGCTTATATATCCTACCTAATATATAAATCTTTATATTGGTTCTATTTATCTAAGGAAACTTTACTAATATAAGCTGTTCTCTGATCTGTAGGGTTCAAAATACAAACAGTGGCCTTTATACATACATTGAAATTTTTTTTTGTAAGTAGATAAAATTTCATTAATAATTTTCAAAAAGTATGTACAAATGATATATTTACATAAATTTATAAATGACCCAATTATATACTCTAAAAAGTTTTCTGAATAGTTTTTAGAATCCACTGAACAATGTTCTTACAGAGTAGCTAAAAAAGTGATGGGCCAGCAAATGTGGCTTGAGCCAATGAAATAAGACAAACAATTCAAATATTAGTACATATTTATGTAATTAAATTTCTTTTCATTGCCCTACAAATAAGTATTCATATTTTCTATGATAACATTTGAATCTAGGTGCTTTTTGTTTCAAATCTATAGAGCAAGATGTGTGGAAAAGTAATTCTCTGTAAACGGAATTGTATTAATGATAAAAACTGATTTTTAGGGCTAGGATCACACTAGCTCTGTATTCTGCATCCCAGGTAACAGAAGTGTTTTTGCATTTTATGGGGCGTGTGTGTGTGTGTGTGTGTGTGTGTGTGTGTGTGTGTGTGTGTGTGGTATGTGTGTTTGTGTGTGATTTTAACAACCTCATAAATCAAGGGGCTTTTGGAACAACTCCTCTTGCTCATATCTAGGGACAGTTCTAATAAAATCTACAATTACTCTGGGAATCTGAACTTAAAAGTTTATGTCATCTTTCTTTTGTATCTATGAGTAATGAGAATTTAATCAAATAATAACTTCCAAACATGCTTCTTGAACTTTTACTTGATTGAAATTTTAGTGTTCTTCACATTACTACATGCATTTTAAAGTTGTCAGGATAGAACATTTGGAAGTTGTAAATATTCACTTCATAAATATGTCCCCGTGTTAGTCTGCTACTTTCCAGGAAAAAAATTCTGGCTTATATGCTGATGTTAATTTTAAAATGACATGGATCAATGACCAAACAGTTTAAGTATTTATTTCCCTGGATATATATTATCCTATTGCTTAGTAGATGTCAATGATAGATACTTACACCTTTCTGATTAAGCACCCGTTGAACTTTAGATTGCAATAATCAGAGGGCTGTTCAATTTAAATTTTAGATTATGTAAGAAGTCTTCAGCCAAAAAGACATTAAAATATGTGATGATTACTGTAGATGCTATGAGAAAGGCTGTTGAATCCAGTGGGAATGTTCATCAGCATACTGTAATCAGCAGCTAGAGAGAATGCTTAATTACAGTTATTTGGGTGACAAGTTGATGTAGTAGTGGCATTGAAAGCAGAAAAGGATGCCTGGATTAGCTCTTGCAACATGTAAGAGGATATGAAAATGCATCAGGATTGAAGAGAATGTCTCATTGTATCATTGTTTATATTAATCTATCTTACTCTACAAATTCCAAATGCAACCCTCACCATTACTTCGCTTTAATGTATCTCAGAGAGAAATACTTTATTTTGTGCTAGAAATAAAATTTTAGATATTAAACAAGGAAACTTATTTTGTTCATTTTATTTTAATAACTTATCTAGTGTTTATTAATTATAAAATAACATTTATCACCTTATTTCAACTTCTTGGTAGTGTATGAAGACATGTAATTATTTTTGACTTATTAAATAAAATTGTATTATAACCTATGTATTTTTAAAGACATCTATCTTTAAAAGTTATTTATCTTTCATCATGTTTATAAATAATTAACTTCACAGAAAGCACTTTTACAACACTAGTATAGTAGTTTCCTATGGCTGTTGTAACAAATTACTTCAAACTGTGTGGCTGAGAACAACATAAATTTATTCTCTCATAATTCTGGAGTACAAAAGTGTAGGCATTAACAAGGCAGCTGTTCCCACCAGAGGCTCCAGGAAGATTCCATTCCTTGTATCTTCCAGCTCCTAGAGGCTGTCAGCATTCCTGTGTTTGTACCTGCATCACTCCAGCCTCTGACTTTATGGTCATAGTGCTTTCTTCTCTTCTCTGTTGATTTCTCTTCTCTGTCTCTTTTTCTTTTTTTTTTTTTTTTTTTTTTTTTTTTTTTTTTTTTTTTTTTTTTTTTTTTTTTTTTTTTTTTTTTTTTTTTTTTTGAGACAGAGTCTCGCTCCGTCTTCAGGCGCCAGACTGGAGTACAGTGGCGCAATCTCGGCTCACCGCAACCTCCGCCTCCTGGGTTCAAGCAATTCTCTTGCCTCAGCCTCCTGAGTAGCTGGGATTACAGGTGCGCGCCACCACGCCCAGCTAATTTTTGTATTTTTAGTAGAGATGGGGTTTCACCGTGTTGGCCAGGATGCTCTCGATCTCCTGACTTTGTGATCCCCCCGCCTTGGCCTCCCAAAGTGCTGGGATTACAGGCGTGAGCCACCGCGCCTGGCCCTCTCTTCTCTGTCTCTTAAAGGATACTTGCCATTGAATTAAAGGCCCAACCAGATAATTCAGGATGACTTCATCATCTCGGGATCTTCAACTGGATTAGATCTGCCAATACTCCTTTCAAAAAGGTAATATTCATAAGTTCCAGGGTTAGGATGCGCACACATCTTTTTTGAGAGCAGTCAACACACTACCATTGGCTTATCTCATAGTTTAGTCTATATTGCATTTCCTATTGGGAACAGCACATAGTTTTTGAAAGCAGATTCTAATAGTATATGGCAGGTTAATTAAATATGATGTACATTAAAATACTATATTATGCCATGGTTTAATTTTGAGAATAAATGTTATATTTCTGGGCTACAACCAATTCCTTAAATAGTAACTTTTATTTTAACAGATTGTGACTTGTTTAAATCAAATTATTTTATTACTTTTAATTTTTGTTGAAAGACTTTATCCCTACTGATTATAAAAATGAACACTTCAGTTTCATGAAATTATCATGTAGTTATTTTGCCATTCTATAAGCCAAGTGCTGTGATAAGCAAGAAAATAAAATCTCTGCAAGTATTTAGAACTCTAGTAAATGAAACATAATAGATAACAATATAATTGCAATATAATGCAATATTTTGTTTTGAATACAAGTACACACATACATATATAATAAAATAGAATAGAGAAAATTTTAATTAACCTTGGTCAGTGAGCACAGTAGGCAAAGTTTCAGGGAGTGATGCGGTATCTGATAAATTCTTTTTAAGATAATTAAGAGTTTGAGACACAAAAAAGGCAGTATAGACAGAAAGAAACAGTGATAGGAATGGAATCATAATAATATCTAATTGCTGTATAATAAATGGGGTGGCAACAGAATGAGCATGATGGGATTTCCTTATGCCTTGTTATGAAGGTTGGACATCTGATTGGTAAAGGTAATAAAAATTCTAAAAGGAAAATGATATGAAAATACAAAATTTGTATTTTAGTGGACTTATTTGGTAACAGTTTAAAACATAAGCTAAGGGTGCTTAAGATTTGAAGTCAGGATATATGCTTCCTTATCTATTCCAAAGAGAGGTAACAACAATCAGATTTTTATTTTATTTTTTATTCTTTTTTAAAAAATTGTACATTAAGTTCTAGGGTACATGTGTAGATCTTGCAGGATTGTTGCATAGGTACACAAATGCCATGGTGGTTTGCTGCCTCCATCCCCCTGTCACCTACATCAGGCATTTATCCCAATGTTATCACTCACAACTGCCCCACCCCTTGATGTCCCTCCCCAGCCCCCACCTCCCAGCAGACTGCAGTGTGCTATGACCTCCCTGTGCCCATGTGTTCTCATTGTTCAACATCTGTCTATGAGTGAGAACATGCAGTGTTTGATTTTTCTGTTCTTGTGTCAGTTTGCTGAGATCGATGGTTTCCAGATTCATCCATAACCCTACAAAGGACATGAACTCATCCTTTTTTATGGCTGCATAGCATTTCATGGTGTATATGTGCCACGACATTTTCCTTATCCAGTCTGCCAGATAGGCACTTGGGTTGGTTCCATGTCTTTGCAATTGTAAACAGTGCCACAATGACATATGTGTGCATGTGTCTTTATAATAGAATGATTTATAATCCTTTGGGTATATACTCAGTAATGGGATTGCTGGGTCAAATGGAATTTCTATTTCTAGATCCTTGAGGAATCGGCACACTGTCTTCCACAATGGTTGAATTAATTTACACTCCCACCAACAGTGTAAAAGTGTTCCTATTTCTCCACATTCACTCCAGCATCTGTTGTCTCCAGATTTTTTTATGATCACCATTCTAACTAGCTTTGGATGGTATCTCAAGGCTACAGTAATCAAAACAGCATGGTTTTGGTACCAAAACAGAGATATAGACCAATGGAACAGAACAGAGTCCTCAGAAGCAACACCACACATCTACCACCATCTGATCTTTGACCAACCTGACAAAAACAAGCAATGGGGAAAAGATTCTCTGTTCAATAAATGGTGTTGGGAAAACTCACTAGCCATGTGCAGAAAGCTGAAACTGGACCCCCTTCCTTACACTTTACATTAAAATTAACTCTAGATGGATTAAAGATTTAAACATAAGATCTAACACCATAAAAACCCTAGAAGAAAACCTAGGCAACACCATTCAGGACATAGGCATAGGCAAGGACTTCATGACTAAAACACCAAAAACACTGGCAACAAAAGCCAAAATAGACAAATGGGATCTAATTAAACTTAAAAGCTTCTGCACAGCAAAAGAAATAATCATTAGAGTGAACTGGCAACCAACAGAATGGGAAAAACATTTTGCCATCTACTCATCTGACAAAGGGCTAATATCCAGAATATGTAAAGAACTAAAGCAGATTTACAAGAAAGAAACAAAAAAATCCATTGAAAAATGGGCGAAGGATATGAATAGACAGTTTTCAAAAGAAGACATTCATGAGGCTAACAAACATATGAAAAAATGCTCAACATCACTGGTGATTGAGAATAATCAGATTTTCTAAAAGAAATGTATAAGTGAAAATAAAAATATGAGGATGAAAACTGTTTATTATGTGTTAAAAGAGCATTTGATAACTAAATTATAATTTAGTCTTCTGCATATAAACCGCATGACAAGGCAATTCCAAGACTCTGTAACTAACCTATAGAATTCATGTTAATAATTAATTTAACTGCATTTAGTAAACTAACTGTGAGAAATATTTAAGATACTAGATGATCTGATACTTAAACAGCAGTAATCATATGGGACATATTCTATCATTATAAAATTAAGTAAAATTGTAAAAAAGTTTTTTACTTTAAAAAACTAAAAAAATAGGTTAATGAATAATGCAGTCAACAATTTACAGGCAAAGAAAATGCAAATTCTAAATATTTAAAAGATTACATACCACCAAAATTATTTTACAGTTCTATCTACATTGTTAAACATTTTTATTATTAGAAAATCATCATTTTATAGCAATTTTACATAAATAATTAAAAAGTATATTAGAAAGTTCCAAATCAAAAATAAAAGAGAAATTTAGAAATGAATAAAGAAAAAGAAAAATCAATGAGCAATAAAAAGTTGTTTTTGAAGATATATTTTTGAGTAATAAAAATGAAAACTGATGTAATCAAATTAAATCTGTACATTTATAATATTGGATTATTAGTACTTTTATGTACATATAAGCCTTTTGTTGAGTGTATTTTTCAAAAAGTGGAAGAGGAAAAGAAGGAAAGAGAAGGGAGAGAGAGATGGCCAGTTGCACCATTCAGTTAATTAAAGTAACATTGTGTATTATATTTAATAAATCTTTAATTGTTGGTACCTTCAATTGACTTGTTTTTTAATCCAAAATGTAACTAATTGAGAGAATAATTTTTCTACAATTATTCAAGTTCCTAAGATGCTCAGAACAAATTCTGTTAAATGAGGACATTCTGAGTTCCAATTATTTTCATTCTAAAATACACATTTCAGCAAACTGTTTTCTTGAGTATCATTTGGCGACAAACTTTTGTAAGATAAGCTCACTGAAAGATTTATCTCTATTTATTATTCTTTCAAACATTTAACCTCAATTTAATTAAATAAACCCTACCTCTTTAATGTCTTTTGATTCAAATATACAACATAATTTTAAGCAGTTAAAAACGATTGAATCAAAAATTATTTTATCTGGGTACAGTGGTGCAGGCCTGTAATCACAACACTTTAGAAGGCCAAAGTGGGAGGATTGCTTGAGGCCAGGAATTCAAGGTTGCAGGGAACTATGATTGCACCACTGCAATCCAGCCTACGTGACAGAGTGAGACTTCGGCTCTAAAAAAATGAATAAATGTTAAAAAGTTTTGTTAATGAGAGATTTGAAACCAAAAATGAAAACTTTTAAATTAATCTCTGTATACCATTTGAATTATTACCTACTTTTGTAGGATTACTTTAAATGTCATCTTGTTTGCAAACAATAATTTCCATAATGCAACTTTCTAAGAGTTACGAAAGATTTTGTTTGGTGCTCCTTCCAAGGAAGAATTTGTTAGTTTCCAAATTATTTTGAAAAATATAAAAGCAAACTGCAGAAGGCTGTCAATTCATTCATATCATTTTAAGACATTTATATCTTAAAAGTTAATTTATACAGACACAAATATTCCTGAAATTCAGTTTATTACTAACAGCAAAAGGAAGTTGACACCTGAACATGCTGGATCTCTTTAACTCAATATCAGCCTTGTCAGAAAAGTGTATCATTGCAGTTATTCTAAATATTTATGCCTATAATATTGGCTCACTTTGAAAATATGGCTTTTGATTTCAGAGAATGCACAAAATTGTTAGATGCATAATAAATTACATATGTATTTAAACCAAAATTTTATATATAACAAAAATTAGTGTTTGTATTGCCAAACAAAACAAATAGAATGGTAAATAATAGCAGCTGGGTAAAATGGTAGACATAATTTTTAAAATGTCAGGCATTAAATTAAATGCAAATAGATTATACTTATTGAAAATGACCAGATTTTATTTAAAGTTATATATGTCTTTACAGTCATATATGAAGATATATATGTATTTATGTATATGTGTATATATATATATATATATGACTTGTATAGAGAAAGAAAACTATGAAACACTGAAAATAAAACTATGGAAAATCATAAAATCATTAAAAAAAAAAAAAGAAAGGAGCCATAGCTATATATCAATCAAATGGACTTAAGGTAAAAATCATAATGAAATAAAGAATGATACTTTATTCTTTATTCAATTAAATGCAAGTTGCAACAATTTTAAATTTTATGTTTCTAACAGCACAACCACAAATATACAACAAAAATAAAATTACACAAAGAAATGGAAAAATTCACAATTATATAAATAATTTTTAACACATCAATTGATATAAACAGAAGCAATAAGGCCATTAATATCTGATCACAATTAGTAAACTGGATAAATGGGCAAAAATATAACAATGCATATAAGAACGGCAGAATTTACATCTCAAACAACGTAGAATCATTAAAATAAAAATTAATTTTAAAAGATTATGACTTGTTTAAATCAAATTATTTTATTACCTTTAATTTTTATTGAAAGAGTTTATCCCTACTGATTATAAAATGAACACTTACTTCAGTTTCATGAAATCACTATGTAGTTATTTTGCCATTCCATAAGCCAAGTGCTGTGATAAGCAAGAAAGTAAAAGCTCTGCAAGTATTTAGAACTCTAGCAAATTAAACATAATAGAAAATAACAATATAATTGTAATATAATGCAATATTGTTTTTTGAATACAAATGCACACATACATATATCATATAATAGAATAAATTTTAATTGTAGATAAACATAAATAAATAATATAATATAAATATAAATAAATAATTATATATATATATATATATATATATATATATATATATAATAAATTCAATCAGCATCTACCCAATGCTCTCTGTTTAAAGTTCTGTTCAGCAAACTACATTTAAGGCCCACAAATATCTAGCTCTGACCACAGCCTCACTTACTTCCTAATCCTTACCTATCTTTGCTCATGTTCTTAATTTTCCCTGAATGTTCTTCCTCTTCTTTACCTCCGGTAAGTTCTCTGAATCCTTCCCTGACTTGGGCCTGGATCTGCTTGGATTGGGTTTTCTTCCTCACTGTTCCTGGAACATAAGAAGAGTGCTTTATTGCATTACATTAAAAATATCCCTTTAGATTATTCAGCAACACAACAGAACACAAATCTAACAATGTGCATAAATCTCATGATCAGTATGTTAAATGAAATAAAATCCAGATATTAAAGTCTACATACTTCATGAGTTCCCTTATATAATTTATAGAAAACACAAAACTATAGTAACAGAAAAACAGATCACTATTTAATTTTGAGAAGAAATCAAATATAAATTATATGAAGGACAATTGGTATAAAACTGCAAGCATTTAAAAAAATATATTCCCATAGGTCAGTTCTAAATGAAGCCAATTATTCATTTCAAACCTTATCTAGAATTGTGGAATTCTTATTAGTTGAAGTTCCTGCTGTGTATAAGCTATACAATTCAGTACTCGTTCTGCTCTGACTTTCATATTCAAAGACTAAACCATGGCAGCATATGAGCTGCATTGCTCCCCACTGCTTATTTTATCAAAGAAAAATGAATAGTCAAAAGAGTCAAATATTTGTATGCCTTAAGGCAAATATTGCTGGTTTGGATTTTAAGAAACGTAAATTCTGAGTTCTCTGCCAATAACAGAATGTGCCTACCACACATCTAGCTGTTTATTGTTTTAGATTATCAAATGACTCCATTCTCAATAAAATGAATTCATTCTTATCATCGAACTATTTTTCTGATAATTACTATATTTTGTCTACCCAGCAGTTTTTCCTTACTTCTGAACACATTTCATTGAACTGCATTCCTAAATAGGTGTTAGAGTATTTGGATCATTAAAGGTATGGGATTAGATTAAGTAGTTAATTATATTTTTGAGTTAGTTAAATATAATTATATTTTTGAGTTACTTAAATATAATTAAACGATAATGTTGTCTATTTATTTTTTAAGACTTTTAAAAAGTTCTAATACACCAACTTCTATCTCTCTTAGGGAGCTGCAACTCACAGGCACTTATTTATATTTTTAGTATATATTGATTTGTGACAATTAATTGAAATGAAAGTTTTTTAGTCCATTATGTATTAACTGTAACCATTTCAGAAATACTAATCCCAACTAGCCTTTAAATTTCCTAAACTACAATTCTTCTTCAACAAAATATTTATCTTCAAACAATAGACATCTCAAATATGATCATTTGGAAGATGTTTGGATGCAACTATAGAAGAACCTTCAATTAAACTGGCTCATGTAACAAAGCAGTGGTTCATTCCCAAAATGTGGTCCCCAGAACAGCAGCATCAGCATTACCTGGGAACTTATAGAAATGTAAAGTTTTTAGCTTCATCGTTCAATAGATCTACTAAATCAGAAATTCGATGATTGGGCACCACATTCTTTAACAGACTGCAAGAAAATTTTCAGAATCTGCAATAAAAATATATTACATTAGTTTAAAAACAGCAAACACAGACGTGGCAATCTCTTATTTGTGAAATATTAATTTAGGACTTGTGGACAGACACTGCCTGGCAAAATTTTTGAAGCGAGTATTTGATAACAAAATTTAATTTGAAACATAAGATTTTCTTAGGTATACAGACTATTTCAATACAAAATGTGTTTGCATGGGTTTGCAAATATTTCATAAAGAAACAATGAAGTTTTTGTTATTGTCATTTTGCACTATAGCCTTATCTTCTAGAAAACAAACAAACAAAATACCTGAAACAAATATTTGTCAAGAAGACAAATGACCTTAATCCTCAATTCTAATTCTAAAAGTTTAACAGTGTAAACTCAGGGAGTCTCAATTTTTCATTTTGTCTTTAATCATTCTTCAGCACAAACTAGAAGCTAGTCTACTCCACCTAAGCAGTTCATTGACTTTGTGGGATCAGATTTTCAACTATGGAAGAAACTAAGGTTGATAGCACTTATTAATCAAAAACGTAAAAAGTTATCTATAGGAAAATTTTTCCTTCTTAGTTTAAGAGTATGGGGGATTGTTTTCTATGGAAAGCACCTTTTTGTCTATCCACATATTTTTTTGTCAGTTTCTCAGTGAATGTAGAACAATTGTTTGTTTTTCCAATATCTTTTTAGAATAATGTATCTACAAGTGTCATTTCTCTCTGGTGTGATAGTCAAAGTAAGATCATCTTGCTATTATTTGTAAAGACAACAGATTTTTTTCTAGATATTTTCTGCTTTTGTTTTAAGTCTCTCTCATATTGTTCAGTTAGGAGTTGGCAACATGGCCATGGGGTTATTTTCCACTTCAGCTTTTGATTTCACATTAAATCCTCTATTTCTGTCTTAAGGTTATTCACTAAGAATTAGGAGAGAACATAGGTTGCATCTCTTTCATGACCAATTCCTGAATGTTTTCTAAAGGTTTTGTAAAGACTATCCCTGATATCTGAATGAGAGAGGACTTTAAACATTTTGTGGTTTTATTTTAATTGATGTCTTTTCCTGTTCAGCTTTGAGTTAGATTGCACAGAAATATCCTCTCTTTATTTGTCTTTGGAAATGTCAGGCTTCTAAAGAGAAAATAGGCAAATTGTCTCATATAAAATGATATCATGATTGTAATTTTTGTTTTGGTATTTTCTCTTTTCATGAAATTTATCTTTAGAGTAATGAGATATAATTTTTTAATCCAGTGCTGACCATATAATTTGTGGGCTCTGTGGAATATAACAATGTAGGACTTCATGTTTTAAGATTATTAAGGATTTTAAGATGACAAAACCATGGCATTAAACCAAGCACAGGGCCTTTCTGAGCGTGGAAACTTACATGAGTGCACTGGTTGTATATCCATGAAGCTGACTCTGAATTAATGCCTATAAAGAACAAATGCTTATACTTGTTTATAAATTAAATGTATTTTTCCAATTTGTTAAATTTCAGTTTATTTATCCTTCAATCTAATCAGCCTCAGCATTTCTCAGCATTAAAAATAATCTTTATCTTGTCTTATTTATTTTTTCCATTTGGATACCAGCAACTGCTTTATTTAGACTTAAATATATGTCTTAAATTGGCATAAATTGATACAAATTTTGTAGTTCCTATTAGGCCACCATTTATTGTAAATGCCGGACTCACGTTATATATTCTTTTCTAAGATTAACTCTCATGACAAACCACAGAGGCAAATACACTTATGTCTTACATGTTCTGTCAGCAGTGTACCACATAGTAATCATCGATTTTGTGTAACCTCAGATCTTAGAACACTCAAAAAAAAAAAGATACTCTTATATCTGTTCTCCATCAATGATGTAATTAGTATAAATATTAGTTAACCATTACTATATGGAGTTTCCTAGTCTTCAGAGTGTGGGACAGTTTCCCTCTTTATTTTTTGTTTTTTCTTAGTAGAGGAGGTATATAAAGAGTTTATTCCCATAATCATTTTGAGAAATCTAACACCATTAAATAGAGTTCACTTACTCCTATGTAGAGATTTTTTTTCCTTATCATGATTTATATCATCTTATGTTGAACCATCCTAAATACTCCTCAATAGTTGCCATTCATTCACTCACAGGTAAAATTAGCTGATCCCTAAGATATTTTCTCAGAAATTTCTTTTATCACTCTATAGTTGTTCCACGGATGTCTTCCATTATTATTGTTTCAACTGTTGTTTCATGAATATAAATATCAAGATGTACTTTGTACTTTTAAGTCAAAATATGCATGTTTTTCTTTTATTTAAACTTGCATTTTCAATATTAAAACTCCTCCCTTTCTACATAAAGTCATTCTCCATCTACATTGTATCATTATGTTACTTGAAAAGTTCTTCAAAAATATTTATTGATAAAGCAAACTAAATATGGCCTTAAAATGATTCTGTCCTTGTGGATGAACTGTCACCTAGCTTAATAGGCAAAATTGAAAACCTAACTTAATAGTATGCACCTGTAACAATAGCTGAGTGTTGGCCAATCCCAGCAGCCATAGTTCAGCCACTCATAGACTACTCAATGTTCAAACTATTCAAATAAGTCAAATGCCAAGATGTAACCAATCTCTGTTTCCGTACCTCACTTCCAATTGCTGTATATCACTTTATCTTTTTTATCTAGAAATTTATTCCTACCACGAGACACCCCTGGAGTCTCTGTGAATCAGCTGTGATTCTGAGGGATGCCCGATTTAGGAGTCATTCATTGCTCAATTAAACTCCTTTAAATTTACTTCAACTGAGATTTTTCTTTTATCAATACATATATTATTAGATTCACACATAAAGCATACAATAAACATGAGCTTATTTTCATTGAAAGATTAAAATATTTTAAAGTATTAAAGTAATCCAAATAATCCAAGCCAAAACATTTCTGTTTATTTAGTTTTCTGTGTAGTATAATTCCAATATAGTTATTTATAGTGAAAAAAATAACTTGATTGCATCGATTTGATTTGAATGGAATTTGGTTGCTTTTATCTTTTGAAGTGGGTGTGCATATGTGTGTATGTTTACCCTAAATAACTTTGAAATGGAGATTTTTATATATATATATATATATATGACTTGACAAATTAATATTTTTTGAATAAAGTTAGAAAAACAACTTTTCTTAACTTGCATTAGAGTCTTCATTGAGCCAAATAAAAGAACATTACCTAAAATAATGTTAAATTGTCTTTGAATAACATTTAAAAATAGCATGTTTATAATTGATCAAAGTTACATTTCTATCTTTAAAAATATGTTCAAATCTTAAAATTGCTTTATTCATTTTTTTTGGCATTAATCACACTTTTAGGTTCATAAATTTTTCAGAAGGTGAGATTTATTCTTAAAAATATTATTGAAGCAAATTAGATTATTTAAGGAGAAAATAACACTTTAAATAATTTTAATATGATATTCTATATTCCATTTGACTGTTGATCAATCATTTCAATGCCATTATTTAAAAATAGAAGAACTATGAGCATGTGAATTTTATTTATAATTAAGACTTTGAAGAAAATATTTACATATATACTAACTTTCCATTGGAATATACTTTATTACTTTTATTCAAAACAAAAGTTCTCTAGTTTATAATAAATAAGAAATACAGTTATAATAGTATTGACACTAGTTGCTGCTCAACCTTTCAGTGATTATAATATATAACTATATACCATTTCAAATCAAAATATTAACATTTCAGTTACAGCTATGTATCATTTGACAATAGAAATATGTTCTGACAAATGTGTCGTTAGGCGATTTTATTATAGTGCTAACATCATAGAGTGTAGGCGTACACAAATCTAGATGGTGTAATCTACTGCAGATCTAGGCTATATGGTATAATTTCATGCTCCTGGGCTACAAAGCTGCACAGCATGTTACTGTACTGATACTGTAGGTAGTTGGAACATAGTGACATTTGTGTATGTAAGCATAGAAAAGGCACAGCAAACATATGATACAAAACATAAAAATGGTTCACCTGTACAGTGTAGCTTTATGAAAATCTCATGTGATGACCATTGTATATGCTGTCAATTGTTGATCAAAATATCATTATGAGGTGCATGACTACATATAGCTTGTAGTAATATTTGACTAAGTATCACTTCCTTAGAAATGTCTGTACAATTGAGTAGAAACATCACAAATTAAACTGAAAGTTTTCCATATTTAATTAGAAGAAATACCACAGTTTTGTTCTAGTTGCTTAGTTTGATAGCCACCTCTGTTACTTTCTGTCATATCAAAAATATTGATTATATTTTCTGAAAATGTTTAGTTGATTAAAAAATTCTAAACTATTTTAGAATATTTCACAAATGTATTGATTGTTTCCATAAATAAATTTGATAACTACAATTTACAATTTAGTACTATACTAAACACATGTATTAAGTGCTTAGCTTACAGAAATGAATCACTTTTGAAAGGTTGGATTCATGGAGAAGAGATAATATTCTTGTCTAAATATAGTGCACTATATAAGAATTACTGATTGTATCATCTACAAGGAAAAGTAGATAATTTTTCTAGATGTCAGGAAGATTTTTATGAGGAATTGAACTTTGAAATGTTTTGAAGCAAAAAGCAGTGTTTCCTTTGTGTTTGAGAGTGCAGTTTTTAGATAGAGGAGAAATATTTACAAAGAACTGCAAATACAGGACAGCATATTATGCCTAGCAGAATGTAAAATGCTGTATAAAACAAAGTGATTTATTCATTTCATTTAACCCACTAAATATTTATATAATTTTGATATAGAAATATTAATACACTTGGCTGGGCATGCCTGTAGTCCCAGCACTTTGGGAGGCCAAGGTGGGCTGATCACTTGAAATCAGGAGTACAAGACGAGTCCGGTCAGCAGGGTTAAACCCTATCTCTATTAAAAACACAATAAATTTAGCCAGGCATGGTGGGCAGGAGAATCACTTGAACCTGGGAGGCAGAGGTTGTAGTCAGTTGAGATCACATCACTGTACTCTAGACTGGCCCACAGAGTGAGACTCCATCTCAGGATAAAAAAACAACAACAACAACAGAAAGAAATATTAGTACACCTGACTATGAATGCCTTCCCAAACTCCTATGAATGTTATATAATAAAAGAATTTGCACTATATTATGTTTTGAAATTATAAAAATTTTTCAGATTTTAAATATAGCACCAAGGGTTTTGAAAATGGAATAATAAGCCTCTGATTTATCATACCAATATGATATTGAACACGTGCCAAGGAAATCTGATAGTGATTGACATTATGCTGTAAAAATGGAATATAGTAGAAATATAATTTTACTGGGTTTATAAGAGTAGTGTTTATTATGTTACTATGGTCAAAGTTTGGGAGAACAAACATCAATTACTTTATACAGCATTAAGACAATGTGATAATGAATGTTAGAGAATTTGAGATAAAAAATATGTTTGTTTTTAATTTGTAATGTATAAACAGGAAATCCATTGCCATGAATGTTGAAGTGCCTTTGGTGATGAAGGCTGCACTGTATTCAAACTGCAGAGATCCTCTCTGCAAAGGCATTCTATCAGCTGGAAGCTGGACAGAGTAGAAACTCCTAAAAGATAAAGGAGAAGTTGTCAGCTACCAGTGAAAGGAATTTATTTTATCTCCCCTCACAGAGTGAAATTATTGAGTGATGTGACACCTGAGAGTTTACAGTAAGTGTTGCAGGGAGCAAGCATTTGAAGTAGACAGCATCTAGTAGGGTCCCAGGAGACAGAATGTGAGCCAAACCTGAAGATCAAAGCTTGACTAGAAAAATCATTTCACAGCATGAAAAAAGTCAGAATATAAGAACCCATATGTTAATAAACTGCAAGCTACTGAAATACACTCAAAGGGTCAAACCTTTCATGGCAAGAAGGAATCGAAGTTTGCTAGTTTCATAAACCAGTTGCTGATTCAACTGTGGTGATTATTCATTGAATTTATGTTTATAATTCAGCACAAAACACTTGTCTTTTTAAAAGGAAATCTTTTTTTTTTTTTTTTTTTGAGACGGAGTTTCGCTCTTGTTGCCCAGGCTGGAGTGCAATGGCGCGATCTCGGCTCACCGCAACCTCCGCCTCCTGGGTTCAAGCAATTCTCCTGCCTCAGCCTCCCGAGTAGCTGGGACTACAGGCACGTGCCACCATGCCCAGCTAATTTTTGTATCTTTAGCAGAGACGGGGTTTCACCACGTTGACCAGGATGGTCTCGATCTCTTGACCTCGTGATCCACCCGCCTCGGCCTCCCAAATTGCTGGGATTACAGGCGTGAGCCACCGCGCC